>RJWH01001991.1:159672-281983 GCA_004363575.1 Solenodon paradoxus | reverse complement strand
TAAGATGGGGATAATCACTCCAACCAAAAGAGTTGTTATGAGGGCAAGAGGAAACTATTTCTGTAAACACATTTGCCAATGATGAGGCTGAATATAAACATAAAGTATCCAGCAGACTAGTGAAAGTCTATATTTCACTCTCTAGACAAGTGGAAACAAACAAACTAAAGACCTCCGGTCTTAGCAGGAGGACACCTTGGGAAGATATGTCAGGAACAGGCCATGAAAATCTCTAAGTCCTTCTACAACTGTGCTGTTCTGGAATTCTAAAGTTCAGGGCGGAGGTGCAGCCGCCCAGGAATGTATTTCTCCATAATTCTGAGCTCACCAAATCCCCATGAAGCCCGGGAATGATGTGACTAGAGGGTGTGTGGACCCATTGGCACCAAGAGTCCCTCCATAAATCAAGGTCTCACTTCTGTTGGCCTCAGATTGCTTTTTCCAAGGTGACCTAAGCCAAGTGAAAGGGTAGTGATTTATCTATGAGTAGCATCTGCCTGTGAAATGAACGAACCCTGAAAATGCCAAGAGGAACAATGACCTAAAAACATGTCCTTTGAAAGAAAAGGACATTCTTCCTGCATCTCAGAAGACAATTCAGTCAGGAAGAGTCAGGGGGAGAGTGAAGTGACAGTGTTCCCAAGATTTCATCTAATTCAGAGGGCCCAAGCGGCCCCTTTGGGAAGACCCAAAGAAACCCTAATTCATGACTGGGTCAGCCCCTCTGAAAATTCAAGATGACCTCAATCCTGTCACCAGTTGCCCCCAAGGCATGCTCCCCCCAAGCAGCCATGTGCATCAGACTGATCCAACACCCTGATGATATGGGCAATGAAACTACAGGCAAGATATGGGGAAGGACATGCCCAAGGCCACACAGCAATGAGAAGAAGATGCACGTTACACCTGTGGTCCAGGCTTTTCTCCCGATCTCACTACATACCTCCTTTAAAGAGGTCATGTGGTAGCAGAGGGTTGGAGAGCCAGGTTCCAACCCACAACTCCAGACACTTAGCCTCATTCACCCAATTCACGTGGTCATGTTAATTTCCCAGCAGCATCTAAAGGAGCTGTGACTGTGGAAAGCAAGACTATAAAAAGGTGTTCCTCATATGTCAAAAAGAAGCGGGCAGAAACATAAAAACATCGCTCCCAAAAAACACGGGTACCTGCTACCCACATAAACACCTGAGGTGACAGAAGAGACCAAGGGACTTGGAGGACAGAGGATATGCCCTGCCCAAAGTAATCAAACACTCTTGGAGTGAGGCAGGCTCTGAAATGACCCATAAAAGACTGGAAAAAGCAGCTGAGATGACTAAAATAAAGACAAAAATAATTTCAAAAAAAAACCCAAACCATACACACACACACACACACACACACACACACACACACAAAACTACTGTGAGATTAAAATGATGGATCATAATGGTTGGCACATAGTAGGTGTTCAAGAAGTGGTTTCTGGGGCTAAATGGCTAAATAAGACACAAGGGCTGAGATTCCTTCTCACACCTACTTTAAAGCACAGAACTTGCTACACTGTGATTGTTCAGTTACTTGCCTATTAGGGGCAGTAACTGTATCCACTCACTCACTGGAGCATCCCAGCACCTGGCCCACGGTAAAACTCCTTATCCACACACACGTTTTCAAGGGAAGGCGCAGGCGGGAATAAAGTAAGTAGGCAGGCAGGCAGGCAGGAAGAGAGAGGAGGAAGAAGCACCGTATTTATCTAGCTGCTCATCTTGGTTTTTGCTCCCGTGCCTTGGACACAAACCCTCGTCCTCGGGGCGTATGTGGACTGCGCTCGGCCGCAGGCGGTGGAGCAAAGCACAAAACCACCAGGCCGTGCTTTCTTACCTTACCGATTCTTAAATGCACCCTTCCCGTCATCTTTGAAATCCCCCTTGCTCATTCAAAAACCTTTCCTGCTTTGCCCTAGACGCAAGACGACACGGGACAGCCTTGAGCAAACTACCGTGTATCAGGCAAAATATGTGACTAAAGTCACTAAACAAGAGATTAAGTGACCAATTTTCAGTAAAACGGGGTTAAAATCGGAACAGAACTCAGGAAGGCTCCGCCCCCTTCAGCTTTGTCCCACCTCCTCCCACCAGCCTCCCTCAGACTCCGCCCCCTTTGGGAAGGTCACCTTAGGAACGCAGGGAGCCTATTGGGCATGCGCCTGGTGCACCGCAACTGCGCACGCTCGCGCTGGTCTCCGCCTTCTCTCCTCCCACCCGGAAACCGGAAGTCACCGCCCACTCAGTGGCTCCTGCTCAGCTAGCGGGTTCTGGGTGAACGCGGGCTGGGCGCCGCGGTGCTCGGCGGGACGCGGGCGGAGAGTGACGTCGGGGCTGAGGGGGTGGGACTCGACGTCAGAAGCCAAGATGGCGGCGGTGGTCGGAGTCTCCTTGAGGCGCCGGTTTCCTGCCGCTACCTTTGGCGGAGCCTGCCTGCAGGTGAGCTCTGGGGCCCGAGGGAAGAGGGCAGGCGTGAAGGCGTGAAGACGCCTGGAGCTGAGAGGCCGCAGAGGGCCTGAGTGAGGGAGCGCGGGCCGGGCCTCCTCGGGGCACCCGCCCCTCCCCTCTGCTTTAGGACTGGAGCGTAACTGTCAGGGACCCTGCGCTTGGGGCCCCCTGTGTGCTGGACGGTCAGGGCGAGGCTCTTTGTAGAGGGGGCCAAAAAGGAAGGTTCAGAAAAGGGCTTTGAATTGTCCAAGGTCACATGGCAAGCGAGTGACTGATGGAAGCAGGATTCTGATCCAAACATGTGGGCTCCAAGCCCTTTTTCCTGCCACCAAACCACCGCCTCTGAAAAAAGTCCGACCTGCGGGAGTGCAAGGGCGAAGTCACCCCTCCGGCGTGCAAGGGCGATGGGCTGATCCAGGACTGGGAAAGCGGGTGAATTGCTGGGGGACCGGGGAGGAAGGGAGACGGGAAGACCCTTCGTCTGTCTAGGGACAGCAGGAAAGACTGAGTTCCTTAAATCAGGGTTATCCTCTCACTGTCCTTGTATGCAAAGGACGGGTAATACTGACCTCACAGTTGCGGCATGGGTTATATGGGCAGAGCTTGACCCTGCTCTTAGTCAGTGTGAAGTGATGGGTTTTCCCACACCCCTGTATTGTCAGGAAACGCCACGCTTCTGATCCCCTTCCAAATGGGAATATTTAAAAGGAGAAGGGACATACAGAAATTCCTTCCGAGTCTTTATGTCCTCCTTTGGGCTTTTGGACAACCCCTCTAAGCTGGGCAAGCAGAATTCTTAGTTCCTTCCTAGAGGTTTGAAAACCGAGACTCTAGAAAGAAAACATTTCAGTTGTTCAAAATGTCACAACCAAGAAGTGGTAGATCCAAAGTCTAAACCTGGTTCTTTGAACGTACTGTATGTAAAACTTCTGGCTCAGATCTGGGTACATGGTAGATGCCCAAGAAATGTTCATTCCTCTCCCTTTCTTGCTCTTAGGATATTTGTCATTTGAAGTACCTACTGCATAACCAATGGCCTGCCCTCTCATCCTAGCTCATTCCAATATGCTGTATGTGAGCTTGGACAAGTCATTTTATACTTTTTCTGAAAAGGAGGAAGAGGTCTGCCTAACCAGAGCCCCAAGCTCAAGTCCCATGAGCATTAAATTGGTCATTGATAATGACCTTATTTACTAATTCCTTTTATAGTTTCTGAGCAAGCAATTAAATCGTTAAAGCCCCACCAGCAAGAATGAGTTCTAAAACTCGGGTGCCTCTTCCAAGAAAGAATTGTAGAGAAGATTAGTTTCAGAGGTCACAGGTCAGTGTTGTAATTCCAGGCAAACCTATTAACAAGGCCTCCTGAGGGCAGGAAAGTAGAGTCCTGCCCTGCCCTTGTAGGCGTGTGCATCCATACCCACAAAAGCCACCTCAAAAGAATCCATTCATGAACTTGTTATATTACCATGGATAATGGAGAGATTCCTCGGGCTCCAGGACAGGGGATTTCTCTTCTGAATTCCTGTTTTGCACATAGTCTGCACCAGTGAATCACAATTCTGCCTGTAAGTTTTCAGCTGTAATGTATTAACTTACTTGTACTGCTGTATTTCTTCATCTGGACTATGGACTCCCTTAGGGTAAGTACCACCTGTGTTCAATTGTAAATTTCATTGTTCCTAACACCCACGGGGCTTAGGATACCTATCTGCCAGTCAGAATAATTCAAGAACTGATATTGTTGCCAGTACTAAAAAGCAGTTGTTTTCTGGGGTATGCTAGTAACTTGACCCTCCAGTTAATACACCCTCTCCTTTAGAAAAGTGGAAGTAGAATCAAAAAAGTGATTTGCCAAAGAACATAGCTACTAAGTGGGAGAATTTGGATTTGAACTAACGTCACTCACATACTTCAGAAACAAGCCTGTGCCTTCTGTGTTCCTTAGGCATAACAGATTTCCTAGCCCCCCTCTCCATTTCCACACCTTTCTCCTGTAGAAATCTGTGTCTGCCCTGTCTAGGGCCATGCCTGCTCTTTAAGGAAGCTTCCCTAGAGAAATAGCGAGCAGCCTTCAGCATGATCCAGAACTCGCCCTTCTTCTCCCCCTCAGTCCAGTTCCTCCGCTTGTTGATTTTCTTGCTTCCTTAAATTATAAACCAATAAATTAACCTTATCCAAGATTTCATAGAAATGTATGGCTCATTCTTGAAAACTCCTCAATTTATAGATTGAGGTAGAAATGCTTTTGAAAGACTCACTTTCTTTGTGAGTTTAGAGTATATATTCCTGGACGGGCAACCAGACAACTCCAGTTTTTGTCTGCCTGTCTGCCTCTGCTCATATATTCTCCTCTTACTGTAGGATTGGCTACGCTCATGACTAACCCTTCACTCATGCAATACATCTCCATCGCTTATGCGAGGGTAACTCTCCAGTAATCCTTCCTCCCCTGCATCGTCAGCTTTCCCTTTATCAGATCAGCAGCACACAAGCATAATTACTCCCATCTTTTAAAAAACACCCTGGTGGAGTAATGGTTTGATCAGCCACCTTCGAAGGAGGCAGTCCACATACATCCCAAGGACCCAGGTTTACTTCCTGGGTCCAGAGGGAACAACCATTGTGACTAGTTAAATAAAATGCTTCCTCTTCCTCTCCCTGCTTGCCTGCCTATTCACCTTCGTTCCTGCCCTCACCTTTCCTTTAAAAAACAAGTATCTAGCTACCCCATTTCTGTCATACCATGGAACACTACTCAATATTTTTTCCTTTTATTAGAAGAAAATGAGCTATGGAGGTACACAACTTGCTGAATCTCCAGAGAATTATCCGGAATGAAAAAAAAAGCCAAGTGCATCCTGGCGACCTAGTATACCCTGGGAGCAGTCCCACATACCTTTCAAGGTCCTGGGTTCAAGACTGGGGGTGGGGGGCGGCAGTAAGAGGGGACCAGTGTGAACATCTTAATAAAAGTGCTTCTTCCACCTCTCATCCTGCCTGCCTACTGACCTTCATTCCTGCCTGCACCTTTCATTTTATTATGTTTTGTCTTTTATTCTTACACATTAAAATAAACTCATGTGTATAGGTTCCCCATTCCTCAGATAAATGTCAGCACATCCTGCCCTCCACCAAGTCACCAACTGTTCTCTATTGTCCAGTGGGCTCCAGCACCATTTGCCCCCACCCACCCCTCTCCTGTCTCCTTCCCTGTTGGTCACCTCAGTTTTGTTGCAAGTGTCCAAGGTGTTGGTTTTGTTTTGTCTGTTCCTTTGTTTTGTCTAGTCAATTCCATCCGTGAGTGAGGTCATCTGGTATCTATCTATTTTCCTTTGTCTTATTTTACTTAGCTTCATCCCCTCTAGTTCCATCCATGTTGACACAAATGACAGGGTTTCATCTCTTCTAAGGGCTGCGTAGTGTTCCATTGTGTATATGGACCACATCTGTATCCATTTGTCTGACGCTGGGCACTTAGGATATTTCCAGTTCTTAGCTATTGTGAATAGGGCTGCAGTAAACATGGGGGTACAGACATCTCTGCGGATGGATATTTTTGTACCCAGAAGTGGGATGGCCAGATCATACAGAACTTCCATCTTCAACTTTTTGAAGAATCTCCACACTGTTTTCCATAGGTGTTGCACCCTTCCTTTAAAAAAAAAAAAACTATGTGTCACTCTTGAAATAAGAAAATTATAAAAATGGAAATAGATTCGTACTTACTAGGGGTTGAAAGCAGGGAAGGGAGTCAGAGGGATGTGGATGTGTCTGTAAAGAGCAGTACTAGGGATTTTGTGGATGGACGTCTTGACTATACCAGTATTGAGCTTCTGGCCTTGAGGCTGCTATCATTTTGCAGGAAGTTCCATTGGGGGAAACTGGGTGAAGGGTACTTGGGATCTCAGTATTATTTCTTACAAGTACATGTAATCTATAAGTATTTTAAAATAAGTTTAATTTTTTTTAAGCAACAAACTACCAATATACATCATAACATGAATGAACCTCAGAAATATTTTGTTGAGGGGAAGAGGCTAGACTGAGATGTACAGTGTGCTTACATTTACTTGAAATTCTGTAAAAGACTAGTCTGAAGTGATAAGAGGCAGATCCGTCGCAGCAGGTAGAGACTGGGTACTGATTGTAAAGGAACACTAGAGAACACAATATCAGAACATCTCAAATTATACACTTAAAGTTGCTAAATTTTATTATAACAGTTTGCATCCACTGAATCTTAAAAAAATAAAATAAAACTGATGAGGGGCATTAAGCAAACAAAGGCAGCTGGAGCAAATGCTTTTAGGAAGACTCCTTTTCACTGGCTGCATTTCCTCTTAAGTACCACGAGGTGGCATGAGCCAAGTATTTTGTCATTCTACAAAATGGGGTCCCTTCATTTCTAGAAACAGCTTTCCTTTCACTAATGATCTAGCCATCATGGTGACACAGTAAAATACAGCTTTCATCTTTGCCTGCAATTTCATCTTCTTCATACAGTATTATACCTTTTTCATACATATTTATCGTTTCAGCCACATTTAATGTTGGACACTTTTTGCCAGCAAATAACAAACACAATTGCATTTCTTATAATTAATCAGTTGACCTTCCAGTTTTTGCTTTCTTTGACAGTTTATAAAGCCTTTAATTTAGTCTGAATTTTTTTGTAAACAAATCAAGACTGGGACTTAGAATTGCTTTGAGCACAGTCAAAGCTCATCAGGACATGGTGTGGTTCCTGCCTTGTTTCATCTGCCCCAATGGAAAAAAGCTTCAAAGACTGTGGGATGGACTTAGCTGCTGACTCGGCGTTATACATAAATGCATACAGGGGTGTTTTGCTTTATTTGTTTAATGACTTGAAATAGATTGCACTACTCAACCTTTTAAGGTACTTTTTAAAATACACCACATTTTTACATTAGTCTAATGCTTAGTTTTTCCCTAGCCATGGATTAAGCTGCTGTGTGCAGAAGACTGGCCTAGGTGTCTGGGAGATGTAGAATGTAACCTGTCCCACACGGCGATGGCTAATTGTATGTGTCGACTGGACCATGAGGTACTCAGTTCGTCACACACTTAGGTGTTTCTGTTTGGATGAGTTTGACATTTAAATCAAACTAAGTAACACGGACTGCCCTTCGGATGGGTGAGCCCTATCCAATCAGTTGAACAACAGGCCCCCAAATAAAAAGAGAATTCCTTCTGCCGACTGCTTTCACACGAGGACATTGGGTTTTTACCACCTTCAGATAGGAAGGCTGAGGGTCCACCGCGGCAAAGGAAGGAAAGCTGAAGGCCTCGGAGGCTGGCACACACAGCGGCCACGTGGTCTGTCTGGAGCCGTCACTGTGGCCACCCCTGAGACCCAGCTTGCCCTGCACCTGTGATGTCCTGGCCCCGCCCGTCCTCGGTGGCAGAATGTGGCGTGCATAGCACATCATCTCTCGTGCTGTCTTAGTTGAGGGACAGACTAAAACGAAGACTCATTGCAGCTGTTACATGAAGCTTTTGCTACTGTGCCTAGCAATAATAAACTGGTTTAAAAGTGGATATGAACTTAAATACGCTTTTTTGAGCAACAGCATCCTTTTTGCAATAATGTCCTCGTGAAGAAGCTGTTCTGGTTGAAAGAGGAAGTCCGGGGCCACCCCATTGAACCCGACTCACGGCAGCACCGGCGGTGGCTCTCCGGGCTCCGTGTCCGTTAGTTCCCTAAACTTAATTTGTTTTAAGATCCTTAAGCCTCTGCCTGTTTTCTGCTGTAGCACCACGGACTAGTGTGTTCCCCAGAATGGATAGTGAAGGCCTTGTTCCCAGTATGGTGTTTGTAGATGATGGACCCTCTAAAGGTCATTGGGTTGGGTCACAAAGGTAAAGGCCCTGTGAGGAGAGTAACATTCTTACAAGTAGAGGAGGAGATCTCACCAGGGGAGAATAACCAGGAAGAGCACTGAATATGCGGGTGACCTTCATCTTGGACTTGCCAGCATCCAGAACCGAGAAAGAAGTGTTGGTTAAGCCACAGAGTCTGATTTTTGCTCTGGCAGCTCGCACTGACACCTACTCTAAAAATACCAGCGTCTCATTTGGACAACTGCGTTCACCTATTCACCAAATGCCATCTGACAAACCTCGTTTCTCTACTTGTGATATTTTTCTCAAAAATAAAAAAGGTTATGTGGCCCGCCTGACGAAAAACGTCCTTAGCTGCTGCTTAGAATAAGATCCAAACTTAGCAGTCTTTCCTGACTTCCTCACGTCTGCCATTCCTCCATGCTCGCTCCAGCCGTCCGGCCTCATATTGGACTTCTCTGTCCCTCGCAGATGCCTCCAGGCCTCTACACGTGTGTTCCCTCCTATTCTAACCTGAAAGCCCTTTCTCCCCCGAAATCCCTGTCCATCAAACCTCAGCTTAAATATCACTTCATGAGCCTTCCCTGACATAAGTCTCTAGAGCCCCCTTCACTCTCCCATCAGTATCACTCCTTGTACTTTATTGTGAACATTTGATTTTGCTCTTGCTCATGACAAAGTAGGTTCTATGAGGGCAAAGACTTTGTTTTATTAAGTGCTGTTTCAGTTCCCAGGACCACGTGGCATGTGATAGGTGCTTAATATTAGTTTGATATCGGACAGCTATGCATTTTCAAGAATATTGTGTCACTAACGTGTGGGCTTCAATGCAGAATTGTGCTTTATAGTGCCAGCGAAATAGACTTACCTTGCTTTTTCAATAATTTTTTCCTTATGAATATGTTTAAATTTCAGGCCTGCCGAGGGACCCAGACAGCCGCAGCCACGGCACCTCGAATCAAGAAATTTGCCATTTACCGATGGGACCCAGACAAGACTGGAGATAAACCTCATATGCAAACTTATGAAGTTGATTTGAATAAGTGAGTATCTCTGTAAATGCCAGATTTGATGAATTAAAGTGAGCTCCGATTCAGGGGCATGTTTTTCACATCTTCAAAGTATTAGAAACAGATTGTCCAATGACTCTGGAATTTATCATTTCTTTTTAAAACAAAGAGGTAAGTATCTGATCCAAACGGATACTACCAAGAAGAATAATTTGTAAAACTTCCTTTCTCAGCACACCCTGAGGGCCTAGCTAGCAGATAAGGCCAATGGACATAGTCCACATACATCCCAAGGACCCAGGTTCAAGACTCCGGGCCTGGAGAACGACCCAGATGAAAAGCCAAATAAGATAAAGTGCTTCTTCCTCCTCTTAAAAAAAAAAATCTTCCTCCAAATCAAAGTATGACAGATTTCTAGGAATGTTGATAGAGTTGGCTTTATGCCCAGTATTTGAAGTCATTAGTATAGCACTGATTTTTTTAAACGCTGAATGTTTCTATGTTCATTTTATGTGTCTGGATCTATGTATTTTTTTATAAAGAATTTTCTAACTTATATGTCTATATTATATATGTGTGTGTATATTTTTATTTGTTTATTTTTAAATAAGGAAAGGTGCAGGCAGGAAGGCAAAGCAGCCAAGCAGGCAAGAGGAAGAAGCACTGGTTGCTTCCCTCAGCCCTGGGTCTTAAACCCGGGACCTTGGGATATACGTCAGACTGTTCCCAGGATGTACTTGACCACCACCACTCGGGTGCGCCCAGATCTGTGAGTTCTGTGATAATAACAAACACCACATACTTCCTGGAATGGTGATAGGATGAGATTGGGATGTAGTGGAAATATTTTAAATGAATTGTACCTATGCTTTAGTTTTCTGTTTCTGTCATAACAAATAGCTACAAACTCAGTGGGTTAAAACAATATAGATTTATTCTCATAGTTCTGTAGGTCCGGTGTCTGGTAAAGGTCTTGTCGGACTGAAATCAAGGTATCCACATGCCATTTTCCTTTCTGGAGACTGGGGTAGACAAGATAGACAGATATGAGAATAAAGGTTCTATTGTCAGTACAAAAGGGAATTATCAAAAAACAGAAGCAAAAGATTTAGTCAGTGCTTCAGAGCAAGGGGTTAGCAATTTTGAGATTGGCATGGGGAATGTTTTAAAATGTGAAAATTAGAAGTTTTTACATTATCAAATCTCAGGAAGGGGAGTGGTCTTTTAGACTTAAAAGATAGTATTGGCACAGCCTGGTAGAGTAGCAGTTGGGTCCACTGCCTCCGGCCAGGCACAGTCCAATGTACCCCAAGAACCCAGTTTCACATCCAGGAGCCGGGGAAGCAACCAGGATGTATAAGTAAGTAAAATAAATGCCTCTTCCTCTCTCTTCCTGCCTGCCTGTACCTTTCCTTAAAAAAAGAAAGAAGAGTAAGACGTTTCATTTTCTTGTGTACTAAGTCATCTACAACAGTCCTAAGATTTTGCTCTTTGCTTTATAGATGAGAAGCTAAGGCAGAGCATAAGTGAGTACGTGTTCAAGCCACAGTCCACAAGGGCTCTCGGAGGCCAGCTGTGCACTCAGGCCCAGGCCCAGCGCTGCTGCCTTTATTCCCACACCGCGCACCACTGCCCACACGCACAGAACGTTCACCGCGCTTTGCATTGGGGCACTGTGGGTGATGTTTTCCTCCAGTCTCAGTACCATGTTCTAGTTATATATTATTAATAACCATTTAAAGTGACTTACTGCCTAAACCCTAAAAATAAAACTAAAATCTAAAATTATTGGAGGAAACTTTGCAGAGAGCTTTATAAGCATATGGGAGTTGTTTCCTAACTAAATACTTCTCTATTTAACTTTCCATCTCTAGAGGAGTGTATGCAGTGTAATCATCAAGTAGAACTCCTCGGCAGTGCTTAAAATGTGTAAGAATGTAAGGGTGAAACTGGGAAAACTTTGGACTGTGACCTGAAAAGGCCAAAGGGATAAGACCAACTATTACATGCAGATGTCTCTGGTCATACTGTGATAAAGTGTAAGGACGGTGAGCTTCACATAATACAACTAGGTTTCTTGGGTTCTGTTTTTCATCAGATGTGGTCCTATGGTGTTGGACGCTTTAATCAAGATTAAGAATGAAATAGACTCTACTCTGACCTTCCGAAGATCATGCAGAGAAGGTAAGCCTGTCCTTCCCCACCGGCTGAGCACTTGTCTTCTTCCTCTCAGAGAGCCCGGGGCTGGCCCACACCGACAGGCTTCGTGCTCTGCCGGGTGCCCCTGCTGCGCCTGCATTTTGTTCGTGGGTAAATGAGTTAGAAACTCTGGTTTCTGGGTTTTCTGGACCTCCAGGAGCTTTCTATCACATGGCGACTGCCTCTGGTGGCCCCTGTGAACTGCTGTCCCTTCAGAGGCTCACTCGCATGTGCCAGCTGACTTCCAGCACTGCTGAGCTCATTTGCTGGGGGCATGGGGCTTCCAGTGGAGACTTTGGAGCTGCTGCCTCTGCACAGTCACGCCGGTCCCACAGGAAGGGATGTGGTCCCGCCTGCCCCCCGCATTACACGTGTGTAGGGTGAGTGCCCATAGGAATGTTCTGGATGAAACAGTGTCTTCCACAGTGTGGTAATGTGCTGCTGGTGCCACGGGAGCTGATTATTCAAAAAGAGAAGTACTGATGGCAGTGTAAAGTGGCACAAATGGCTGTTGATAAGAATGTAGTAAAAATGAGCTGATTTGAAGAAAGCTGGGCACGCCCGGTGAAGGAGCGGCTCGGTCTGCTACCTCTCACTGGCACAGTCCACATCGTCCCAAGGACCCAGGTTCATGTCCCAAAGACGGGCAACAACCAAGATGACAACTAAATACAAAAAATAGATAAATGCTTCTTAAAATTAATGGTTCAAGTTCTACACAGACTGCCAGGCTCTCTTCTGTGCAGATATGTGAGACAGACAGGTGCTGTTGGTACAGATGAAGAAACCCAGGGAGGTTGATCTTCCATAATAACCTTCCCTCCACTCTAGACATTGGCCCATCACTGATCCTTTGTTCTGCAGTGCACTCGGAGTCCTGCCTCTGACGCATCCGCTGTGATTCCACTTCTCGCAGCATTGGATCTACTAGAGCAAGCGCTGACTGATGTTAGGACAGCTTGGCTGAGTCTTGCTGTTCAGGGAATGTGCTCCTCTGATTAAGTGGCAGCCTTTTCCCTGCAAGTCCAGGCAACACAGGGAAACAGGTTCATTGCAATAGCCTTTCCTCAGAAGGCTCCTTCACAGCCAAGGACAGAAGGTGTAGCCCATCTGGACTAAAAAAAATGAGGCAAAATGGTAATAATTGCCACTGCATTTTATTCCCTTGTTTGTTAAGAGATCTCCAGGGCAGCCTTCTGAAGAGGTTGTTGGCTTTATTTTTTTTTTAATTATTCACCACTTCTTGCAGACGCACACTGCTCTGGTTGGACGCCAGTACACCCGACATGCATAGATATGTTGCTAATGTCCCGTCTCAGGAAGGTGTCGTGTTTTTTTTAAAGGGAGGGTGCAGCCAGGAATAAAGGCAGGCAGGCAGGCAGGCAGGAAGAAAGGAGAAAGAAGCATTTTTGGTTGCTTCCAGGGTCCTTGGGATGTATGTGGACTGCTCTCAGCAGGAGGCAGCAGACCTAACTGCTACTCCACCAGGGCGCACCCAAGACAGAGGTCTGTGTCTCGTCCTCACTCATGTAGATAGAGGAGGGCACACGCTATGAAAGTGATGTCTCAGTGCGAGTTTCACAAATAATCACTTTTTTCCGACCTGATGCTCTAGAAAAAACAGCTTCAGAGAAGCGGCAGGAGTTTAGATACACAGTCATTTTTTAAACTCTGAATGTCCAGGCAATTTCCACAGATGAGAAGTAGATCCAAGCTAAGAAAATCCTCATTACTGACTCAGCACTTTATTTTTGCTTGGTTTGATTTCTCATCTGCTGCGGTCCAGCTGCAGCAGGATCCAGGGGGTCCCGAAGGTGGGTAAGGCGTCGGCGAGTGGGAGACAAAGAGACTCAGACTCGGAGGCAGAGTGAATCTTTGTTCATCTTTATTGCAAGCAGGCAGGTTTTTTATACTTTCTTTATGCAGCTTCCAGTCTTAAGGTTACGTAAACCAAAAGCACAAACCCGTGTATTACTTTCAGTTTCTTAAGTAAATGAGTTACCTGACCTTTTGATAATATCTTGCTTAAGGCAAGGTGTGAGACAAGAGAATTTGACAGACTTGCGAAAGGTTAGAAAGTTATTTATCAAATTCTTAAATGCATGCCAAGCTGAATTGAATCTGGCAGGCCCTTTTGTCATCTAGCAAGTTATTGCTGCCCAGTTTTTGTGTTGGTCCTATTTTTATGAGCCTTTATAAGTTGTTCGAATAGTTTTACTTTTTGTTCCCTATTGTGCATTCTGATTCCATTTTCGTCATAGGCGCCCGTACATGGTAATGGGGGAGCAGGCAGTCGTCCTGCATTATTTTTTCCTCTTGGTGGGTACCATAACTTTCCTGTAATCTTATAAGCTATTGTAAGGTGAGGGCAATGCTGTGGGAGGGGATCAGAGTAGTTTTTCTTTGTTTTTAGATATCATTAGATATCATTAGATTCATCATTAATGGGCCAACTGTGTGAGCGGAGGCTGAAATAATTTCCCTTGCTATAGTTGATTTACTATATCTTCCACAGAGACAGTTGGGGATATTTTGTGAGTCAATTTCTTGGGTAATTTATAAGTATATTGTTGGCCTTGGATATAGAGAGTGGCATAGGTGGGTTTAGTTTTTTCAGTATCATTTTGCCTGGTTGTAATAGTCCAGTTTTCAGAGAAATTCCCAGTCCCTCTCCCAGTAGGGAAATTGTTATTTTCATTATTATTTTGAATTAATCCCGCATATATGAGTAAGCCAATACAGCAAATCATGATTCCACAAATCATGATTCCCAGAAAAGCTCGGTTAGAAGCACCACGTCCTGTTCCAGGAAGAAGTCTTCTTTGAAGCCCTTCTTCTTTCCAGCTGTTGACTTTGTCATTTAGCCAGGTTGGACATGGACGTGGCACTCATCAGTTCACTCTTCTCCTCTCCCGGAAGTCAGTTTCGTGCCCCAGAGCATCCGCGGTGCTGTGTGTTTGGGGAGTATTAGAACCCTGGATAATCTGCATCCAGACCCACCTTAAACTGACTAAGACCGGCGGTCTGCGGTCAGCGCTGCTGCCGGGGGCGGGGGTGAGGGGGACGGGGCGGCTGAAGCTGCGAAGGCCATGTCAGCATGCTTCCTCCTCAGGCATCTGCGGCTCCTGCGCAATGAACATAAACGGAGGTAACACTCTGGCTTGCACCCGAAGGATCGACACCAACCTCAGCAAAGTCTCAAAAATCTACCCTCTTCCGCATATGTATGTGATAAAGGATCTCGTTCCCGTGAGTTTCTGCAGGGACAGGCGGGGCGTGCACTGGTGGCGGACCCCCGTGTGGGTGCGAGCGCTTGGGAGGGAGGTGAGCAGCCTGGACCTTCACCTGGACCTTCACCGCCAGCTCATTTGCTGAGGTGGTTCGAAATAGCAGGGCACACAGTTTAGAGTTGGAGCGGTCCCAGAAACGAGGAATTCGGCCAGAACTACAAAGAATTCCATGTGGAAAATGCCACAAGAATTGGGAAAACAGCAGTTGTGTGTGTTTTATTTTAATTTCTACCTCCCTGAATTTGACCACCTTTGCAGACCTGTGTTTTCAAGTGCGAGTGGGAAAAACTAGTACTGGAACGTTTCCCACGTGAGTGAAGGAAAGATTTTTTTTAAAAAAAAGGAAAGGTGTAGACAGGAAGAGAGAGCCGAAAGAAGCACTTTATTGACTTTATTTAATGGTTCATACCAGTTGTCCCTTCATCGTTTCCCACCCCCACCCTCCCCCCACCCCGAACTAGGACTTGTGTGACTTGTGTGACCTTCGCTACTTTGGAGGCAGTGGTCCCAACCTCTACTCCACCAGGGTGCCCTGAAGGGGAGATTTCTAACCATGCTTGACATTGTGACCATTTCTCCTTTTGTAACCTTTGCGCACATCGAGACCAAAGGAAGAGGGTCTGACTTTCCCCAATGCAGAAAAGTAGCAGCGTCCAAGAAGTGGGGTAAATGAGAAAGCCATGGAGTGATGGTAGATTTCACCCTTTTTCCTCCTTCCCCTTAACCTCAGGACTTAAGCAACTTCTACGCCCAGTACAGATCCATCGAGCCTTATTTGAAGAAGAAGGATGAGTCCCAGGAAGGCAAGCAGCAGTATCTGCAGTCCATCGAAGATCGTGAGAAACTGGTCATTAGTCCCTGTTTACTGTCTTGCTTTGAGGAATTTTATTGCCAAGAGTTTTGCCTGAAAGGGTGACTGGGAGGGATGATGGAAGGTGGGGAAAGGAGCATTGGCAGGAAATAGACCCTTTAGTAGGTTCTGGAAGGGAGCTAGCCACCCATCTTCCCAGGGCTGGGGGTGGTGGGAACCCCTGAAGAACCCCGAGCAGAGGGTCGTCGTGCCATGTTACCAGACGTTTGTGTTTTTCAAAAGAAACCTATATGATCAGCCTCGCTTGACGAAGGGCTGTGTGCCTGCCAGGCGCTGCCCAGCGTCACCTTGAGAACATCAGGGAGGCGCGCACACTGGGTAGCTTCTGCTCACCTAGGCTCCACAGAGTGACTCACACCTGTGGCCCATCGTTGACTGAAGTGCCAGAGCTACTGCCAACCTTTAAAAGGTGACGGTAAATCCGAGTGGCACTTGAACAGTGTGAGCAAATGAAACACATGCTGCCACTTGTCATGCTGCCACCCTGTTTTCCTAAGGGAAGCGTGATAGTGAGCGGCGAGCAGAGGCCGGAGCGCGTTCTTTCCCAGTGGCACTCTCATCGCGTGCGGACTCTTACGGGCCTCGCTCTCCTGGAGTGGGGATGCCTGTCCACGGGCTCTAAAACCTTTCACGGTGAAAGAGTTACCACATTTTCACTCTCCTTTACACCACTCCTACCCCTTCTCAGAATCTGCTTTGCACACTCACTCCCTATACGTTTAGTGTCCGTGCAAGAGGAGGTAGTAGAGAGACCAAATGGAAATGGTCTCTCTAACAGTGTTCTGCAAAGGGCCATGGGCATGTGCTGTCTCCTGGTCACCACTTCATGGGCCCGTCTCGGACAGCATTTACCCTGAGAGAATCACTTACTGCCAGGGGAGGTTGACTAGGTCTTACTCCTTTCTGGCTCCCTGCACCTTGGTGCATGTTACTTTATCAGTGAACATTGGTTGTGTGAATGGACAAATGAATTAATTCTACCTTGAAGGTCTGTAGGAATACTTAGCCCTTCTCCTCTTTGAAGGGTTTCTTGTTCTCGGGCCATAACTCTGCGCCACCCCCCCCAACCATTTTAAACCTCCCAGGAGTCTGACACATCCCAGGGTCCAAGTTGGGACTGGCCACTCAGACCCAGCTTGTCCTCTTGCCCCTCAGGCAGAGGCTGGCTGGCAGCAAGCGGCTCCTTGGGGTGTTACTATTAGAGGCTGATGAATAGGCCCCTGCGCGTGTTTTCCAGACAGTCAGAATTTACCTCACTTAAGTAATAATAATAAACATTTGCTTAGCATTTTTCACTTCCTTAGATGAATGTGCTGAACATAAGTTATTTTTCATGATTTTAAGTCAATAGAAAACTATTTATAAAATACTCTCATTCTACCAACCAAAGCTAACCTTTTGACAACTGCTTTGGTTTTTCTTTATATGTTAAATTTTCATATAACTCGGATCAGAATGTAAAAATGCTTTTATATCCTGCTTTTTAACACACTTATGTCATTATGAGCATTAGGTGCCTCCTCTTCTCTTCCTGCCCTCATTCCTGCCTGCCCCTTTCCTTAAAAACAATTCTTCTTAACTCTTCCGCTACGTTAACATTGAGACTACCTCCAAATTTTCACTGTTACCAGTAAAGCTAAATAAACATCTTTATCTTTCCCAGTTCTGTCGAAAAAAATTTTAATTCAATTCTTACAGATTTTTCTATAAATGGACTAGAGAATATGAACATTAAGATTATATATTAAACAAAAGATGATAAAATTAGATTTAAAAGAGTATATATTAGAATATTAAGACTCTTAATTCATGACCTGTGCTCTCTAGATCGCTGGGGCCACCGACTGTCTGAAAGATCAGATTTTGAGGAATTGTGGTTAACGGTCGTTATCATTTGTCACCTCAGATGTTCTCGGGCACTTCCGCTTTGCTGCTTTGAATCAGTTCCTGTTTTCCGAATCAGAAAGTCAAGGCCCTGGGAACTGGTTGGACAGGTTGAGTCCGTGGCAGGTGTTGCAGAGCAGGCACTCCAGAATCAGACTGTCTGGGTCCCTCCCAGCTGCGCTGCTGCAGCTGTGCGACGCTGGGCCTCAGCCCTGCTGTGTGAAATGGGCGTCTGCTAGTGCTCTCCCAGAGGTACTGTCTGTGTCAGAGGAGGCCAAGTCAAGAAAGCACGGGGCTCGGGACATTGGCTGTGGTTGAGGATCACAGTGACATTCCCACTGAAAACCCAAGGTCCCTTCTGCTGAGCCAGGACAGAAGCTGGTGTAGACTTTCACTGCCTCAGCACCCAGGGCCTTTTTAAATGCTCCTGGACTCGAGATCTAAGCAGCCTCTCCAGACCACCCTTAGGGCACGAGTCTTGTCGCACACTCCTGATGCCCCGTCTCCCACGCAGGATGGCCTCTACGAGTGCATTCTCTGTGCCTGCTGCAGCACCAGCTGCCCCAGCTACTGGTGGAATGGAGACAAGTATCTGGGGCCTGCAGTTCTTATGCAGGTAAGGTGCTCCTTGTTGGCTTCAGGAGAAATTGAAACAAGTACCCAGAATCTAAGCGCATGTCATCCTGAAACCAGGCGTTGCAGATGGCGTTGTTGCAGCCTCGTCTTCACCTGGCTTTCAGTAAATCTGCGCTTCGTCTGCAGAACCCGTTCATTTTAGCCTGGTGAGGGTTTCCCCAAGAAGAGTTGGGTGCGTTTTTGGCAGACCGTGCCTGGGAGATGTTTCAGACGCACCGCTGTGCAAGTGGCTCTCACCTGCCCCTGGCTGCTCGCCCCAGCCCGCGTCTGTCAGGGCCTCCGGCTCCCGCACAGGTCGTCCTTCTGCAAACAGGAGAGAAATTCCTTGGCGGGACCACCACCCAGCTGTGAGGTCGCCACTTGTGCTTCTTAGATTTGTGGTCAGTGCTTTTCACAGACTCTTAAGTAACTTTAAAAAAAAAAAAAACGCTCATTTTTCACAAAAAGAGAAGTGACTTAGTTGTGTGACCATTTAGCAGTGTTAGTTCCTGCCCGTGTTAAATTAGATGAGGAGGGACATTCCTAGTGGGCGCTTGCACCGGGAGTAACTGGGAAACGTAGAAGCCCCCCAGTAGCTGCTGAGCACGCCCAGCGCCCATGCAGTTGATGAGTTTCCAGCTGTCTGAGCTCAGGCTTCTGGTGTGATTTACTAATTAAGAGAGTCAATGAGTGAAACAGGTATTATCTCGAGACAGGTCTGTTGAGTCATTGGTTTACCCAAGGCAGAGGGTAGCTGCTGTGGAGACAGTCACATGATGCAATCCCTGCCTTCACTAATTCATCATCCAGATAGAAAGCTAACGAACCACACAATGTAATTAGAAGATGTGCCTGATCATTCATAATTAAGCACCAGGCTCCCCGGTGCAGTGATTCAAAGGTTTGTGGGGACCATTAATCAAGGAGATTTCAGGAGCGTTGGGAACCTCTCCAGGAGAGATGACAGTAACTAGAGGTACGAACACCAGGCATCTAAGCTGAGAGAATCCCCTTCCCGCGCTCCAGAGCTGAGTGCAACCCGAGTCCTGCTCCGGTTTGGGTAAGTTGACAGCCCAGCTCATCAGCGCGCGGTCCCCCAGGCCTATCGCTGGATGATTGACTCCAGGGACGACTTCACGGAGGAGCGCCTGGCCCAGCTGCAAGACCCCTTCTCTCTGTACCGCTGCCACACCATCATGAACTGCACCAAGACCTGCCCCAAGGTACATGGGGCCGTGGCCTGCAGCTCTGCCTCACATCGGCACGTTGGCAGAGGGCAAACCTGCTCATTCATCAGGGAGAGGGACCAGAGCGTGTCTGTCATCTCAGTGTGAGCCTCGGGGTCGTTCGCCTCTTAGTCGCGGGAACAGCTCGCTCAGGCCCCACGGGAACACGGCTCCCTTGAAGGGTACACATGGGCATTGAGGGAGGAGTCAGCAGGAACTTGTGACCAGGCTCCTGCGTTCAGCCGGACGTGGGGCCACCAGAGGAAAGCTGTGAGAAGTGGGAGCTCCGCAGACAGATCCCCGCACCGTCGTCCTCTCACCGCCACTCCTAACCTGCCAACCTGCTCTCTGACAATCAGCCTGTCCTCTCTGCCCTGTAGCACTTCTCAGTGTCTTCGTGTGTGTGTGAAAGGAAAGAGGTGCAGGCAGGAATGAGGGCAAGCAGCCCAATAAATAGGAAGAGGAAGAAGAGGAAGAATCACTTTATTTCCATTTAGTTCTTCTTAGTTGTTCTCTCTGGCCTGGGATGTGAACCCAGGTCCTTGGGATGTATATGGACTGTGCTTTGGCCAGAGGCAGTTGACCAAACCACTACTGCACCAGGACGCACCCTCTTTTCCTGTTTCTACTTCCTTGGCTCACCTTCCCTTCGGCTTCACCCGTCACCTGCCTCACTAACATTTTCCCCTCCAGTTCCTCCCAGGGAAGCTCCTCATGTGACTCCATGTTGCACGCAGCCCACGCCAGAGCTGGATGGCCAGTGGCGGCCTGGCTGCCCTATGGTCAGGTGTCAGCCCCGGTCCAGTGGGCGAGCGGGAGTGCCCAGGGCCGACTACCCTTTGAGCAGCGACGGTGGGCAGAGCAGTATCACTTCAGGTGCAGGGAGTAAGAAGACAGCCAGGATAGCCAGTTCGCAGTTTAAAAAAGAAGAAAAGGCAGCATAGCCTTGAAATCCTGCTGAGTGGTTATCTTAGTCTTGCCTGGAAAACGGCTGTTTCCAGGATCCCCCTCCCCTCTTCCATATCTTATATTTTGCGCTCCCCCAGGGGTACTGGGATCCAATGGGGCCTGGAGGGGCCAGAGCGCAGGCTCCAGCATCCAGCTGTCTGGGTTTCCACTTGGCTTTTCCCCAGGAGCCCTGACTTCAGAGCCAGTTGTACCGTTGAAGACTTAAAACAGTGCCTGGCACGTGGTTAGCGGCCCTACACGGCACCTATTCACACACAGGTGCTCGGCCGATTCGAGGTGGCCAGAGAGCACGTGCCCAGGGTGGGGCCTGCCTGTGCACGTCTCAGGAGCTCTGCAGGGGACTCCCAGCTGCATTCCTGCGGATGGCGCGACAGCAAGAGAGGCTCTGTGCCCTGCCCTCCGCACTGGGGAGCGGGGGACAGGTGCCTGCTGAGACTGGACAGAGGCCCGATTGTTCGCGCTGCAGGGGACCTTGAAAATCAAGCAGTGCTCAAACCCTGCGCTTCTCATGTGCTCTCCCAGTCTGCGTGCTGCCTGGCACGCAAGTGCATGTGTCCTTCCCTGCCTCTGTGTCAGCTGTCGACTTTCCCCTTTTTTGGAAAGATCATTTGTAAATACTTTGGAGATATTCCAGATCAGGCTTCAAAGAGTGTCTTCTCTCCCTTTCTTTCTCTCTAAAGATGTCTTTTCTTTTTACCTTCTTTCTGCGCACTTTGATTTCCGGGTTGTTCCGAGCTGAGAGGGCGTCCGTGATGCCCCAGATGAGTCCTCATCGGCCTCTAGCGAATGCTTGCTTGCCTCTTCTGCTGCTAGAGGCTGGCATTCACTGGCTTTAATTATCATGCCTCCTGCAACACACGCTGCGCGCTAGGGCCGGACTCTTAGGGCAGCCAGTGACTGTGCTGACGATCGAGCTCATCGTGGTGCTCACGAGCGGTCAGCAAAGTAGGGTGTGCTTTGCACAAACCTCTTAGGGCCGTGGGTGCTGGCAGGAGTGTGTGAGAGATGAGCTGTCTGCTGAGGTGATGTTGGCCGTAGTCTTAGAAGAGACTTTCCTAGCTGGGCATTCAGAGGACACGGCTCTGCCCAGGCTGGCTTGCCGGCCACTGTGAGCCTCACCAACCAGTGCGACCGGGCAGGCTCTTGCCACAGAGCTGACCATTCTTAAGGGCAGGAAAGTAGAGGCAGGAGAGAACTCAGCCCCGGCCCCCAGATTGTAAGGAGCTCGACGTTAACTGTGCCAGCTGGGAGAGGGGTTTTGCCCAAGGTCTGGACTCCTTGCGCTCAGTTTCATTTTTGCCATCTGGTGTTGATTCTCTTTTTCAGGGGCTGAATCCAGGGAAAGCGATCGCTGAAATCAAGAAAATGATGGCAACCTATAAGGAGAAGAAAGCTTCAGCTTAACTGTTCCTGTGCTAAACAGTGACTTCTGACCAGCTCAGAGCTGAACATAATTTATATCTAATTTGAGTTCTTTCAAAGGCCTTGTTTTTTCCACGAATACAGCATGTGTAATAAAACTTTCAAGAAATAAATAAACATATGTTATTCTGCTTTACTAACAAAAAGCAAGCCTGTTCCTTCACTCGCTGCAGACGATTTGAAGTTGCCAGGAAGGGGAGTCCTTGTCCTTGGAGAGGGGACTGGAGAAGTGAGCCTGAGCCGTGGGGACGCCCGGTGGGCCCAGGGCTTGTCATGCACCGTGCGGACCAGGCCCTTCTCTCTGCCCTTCCGTTTGCCCATGGAGCAGGGGTCCTAGTGGCGCCGGCCTCGCCGTCTCGGAGACTGCCTGGCACGCTGAGTGCTCCTGGTTAAACCCAGTGGAAACGGTTTGAGATTCCACCTGCTCAGAGCAGTGGGCAGAGCGGCTGTGAACTCGTTTCTTCTACCAGCGGCCTCAGGAGACCTCCTGGGGGGAGCAAAAGCCACCGCTGCTGCCTTAGCGCCGGGCTTGCTACAGAGCAGTGGCTCCAGCAGCTGAGCGGGCGCAGCTGCAGACCCGGTGAAGCCCAGAAACAAGGAAAATAGCGCCATGTTGCAAAAGACAGTGCAAAAGTCTGTCAGGTCAAAATGGAAGCCCTGCCGCCACCCCAAGCCCCACATCCCCTGTTGACTGATACTTCCTTTCAGACGTGTCATTACCAATCTATGGCCTCTTAAATTTTTTCCTTCACAACTAGGATACTGCACTATCATTGACAGCTTTGTTTTTCCTTTTTCTCTCGTAAAGGACTCACAACAACATTTGCCATCCTAGCCATCTTACAGGGCAGGAGAGAATGTTCGTCGCTAAGTCCATTCATGCTGTCGCACACCCGTCCCCGCCAAGCAGCTCCAGAACCTCGCTTGCAGAAACCCAGCTCCCCAGCAAACTTCCCCACTTGCCCTGCGCGCCCCTGGGTCCCGCGCTTGCACGGCTGGCCGCTGCGTCTGCGCCCATCGCGCTGGGTTCCCACGGTCCGCGTAGCAGCCTCTTCTTTCTAAGACAGTAGTAGCCCAGCGTATGTACGTGTCCCGCTGGGTTTATCCGGTCACCCACAGGAGGACTTGGGTTGCTTCTGCATTTTAGCTGTTGCGAGTAACAGCAGCTTTCTGGTGTTCACCCCACCATATGTGAGGCTCTGGTGGGCGCGTCTGTGTGGAAATGGACTTTCTGCCGGAGGCTCTGGGCCACCGGTGAAGTGTGCAGGTGAGGACGCGCCCTGACTGGCCCTGCTGATGCTCATTCAGGTGACTGTCTTCACTCGCGGGAATCCCCCGAGCCTGCTTTGAAGTTGTAGCAGTAACTTCCAGGAACCAGGCCTCTTGCTTCATGGGGCTGCTGCTCAGAAAAAGTTCTGACTCATGAAAATGAGCCTTAGCATTTCCGCCTTTAAAGAAGATGCTTCAAAAACACCAGTCTCCAGCATTTCGAGAGGTTAGGTGCTGGGTACAGAAAAAGATTTGTGCCCGCCACCAGGAGCACAGGTCACAAAGAAATAAAGGAATAGTTATTATTAGAATTAGAAATTTAGAGAACAGAGCCTTTGCCCTAAAACACAGAATCTCAGAATCTTGCCTACCTCAGTAGGACCACACTCCAGAAGTTGAAACTTAAATTCAGGGTGTGCCCTGCTGGAGCAGCCTTGGGTCAGTCAGCCCCTAAGAACCGAGGCCACAGACCCCGGGTTTGAGTCCAGCCGGGTGCGGGGCATGGGGGGACAACCAGTGTGAACACTAAATATAAATAAAATAAAATGCTGCTGCTTCTCTTCTTGCCTGTCTGCCTGCTCACCTTCATTCCTGCCTTCACCTTCCCTTCAAACAAACAAAGGCAGTGTCTTGTCTTTATGCCCCATTTTCCTGTGTATAAGATGGGAACCAACAGCACCCACTCTCTGAGTTGTGGTCAAAATCTAAACGAGAATGAGTATGAAAGCCTGCAATAGACCAATACTCCATAATCGCAACGGAGCTGATGGAGCAAATGGAGCAGGCCTCCAAGACCCGGTGGGAAAGGCCTTCAGCTGCAGGGACCACAGAAGAGATTCACTCCCAGCCCCCCGGGGCCGGCAGTGTGGCCAGACCGTTTTTCTGTGCGAGGCTGATGCTCATCCCTCGCCTGCAGTCTCATGGACGGCTCTGAGCAGGTAAAGCTAGCACCAGCCAACTCCCAACGTTCTCTCTGCCATTTCCCCTCCGTGACCAGAAAATGACAAGAGCGATTGCCGAAACTCTGCTCTATGTGTAAATGCAGGAGTCTGCCATAATCTTGTCATGGGATTTGTCACTAGGCAAGAAAATTCCCTTTTGTTGCAAAAGAAAAAAAAGTGAAACTAGAGAAATCGAGAAGTGAGGCAATACTCTAGAACAAACCACTGGTTCACATGAGTGGCTTCTCAAAGCCTTTTGCCGCTTGGTCTGGGGATTTTATGTCCTTCACATGGACCCCAAGTGGGCAACATCCCTGGGTAGGTAGCCCCTCCATCGGTCCTGGCCCACACAACTGGAGCCGAGCCCAGAGATGGCCCAGACAACTGCACGGTGACAGCCACTTCCCCAAAGGTAAACCTGGGCAGATGGCAGGACCTCCCACATCCTCTGCGGTTTGGAAAGAAGCATCCTCTGGCCTCTTGCCCTGGCAAGATTTTTGGGCCAAGCGGCAGGTACAGCTCCTTCCCAGAAGGTTTGGAGGTTGGAGACTCTTTAATACAAGCAGCAGAGTTAACAATACAAAGGAGGAGACCGATTTTGCAAGGTAGTCCCTAGGTTCCCAGCTTTTAACCCAGCACTAGGAGCTAAAGAAAGCAACTGGCGTTCTGCCGAGCTCCTGCCAACTCATTTCATCTTCAAAGTAGCTTTCATTCTACAGATGAGGAAAGAGGCTCAGAGAGAGAAAGTGACTTCTTAGCTAGATAGCAACTGAAGGGCAGCCAATCCAGGTGTCTCTGGTGCCAGAGTCCAGCCCCTCACTGCTCCAGCCCCCTGCCTTTTGGTAAGACCTCTGAGCAAGACACTTTTCCAACCCAGCCAACCTGCTGACCACGGGGCGTCTGATGTCCCTGGTTAAGTGATCTGCCAGGCATTGAGCTAAACCCTGGCTGGGGCGGGGTTCGAAACAGGGGGCTCTGAGAAATAGCCTGGCCCCCACTGGAAATGGCATCTGCAGATGAAACAGCTCCTCTCACCAGAAAGAGTAAAGACAGCCCCCTCCCCAAGGTGGTCAAACCCCCCCACCCCCACCATGTAAATGGTTCATTGTACCCAGATGCTCTCACCAAAACCCTGGGTGGGATCTCTGATCCCACACAATCCTGCATCCCCATTTTCCATCCATCAGCAAGTCCTGCCAATATTTACTCCTTCCCCAAATGTATGTGTGGAGTCCTCAGATACTGTCTTCTTTGCTTTCCCTGCTGGAGTCCATGCCCTACCATTAATCTCCATCACAGCTCAGGCAGCTTCCAGCCCTTTCCACAACAGGTTATTGCCAAAATTGTCCTCTGCGTGCCTCTGGCTGCTCCCTGGTCTGGTTTTTTGTTTTGTTTTGTTTTTTAATTTAAAATTTTTGTTGCTATTGTTTTAAAAGGAAAGGTACAAGTTGGAATGAAATCATATAGGCAAGCAGGCAGGAAGAGAGAGGAGGAAGAAGCACTTTATTTTCACTTAGTTGCACATCTTGGTTATTCTCCCTGGCTCAGGATGCAAACCTGGGTCCTTGAGATATATGTGGACTGCACTTTGGTCAGCGGCAGTTGACCAAATACTACTCCACCAGGACACGCCCCCAGGTCTATTTTAGCACCCTCACGTTCCCAGTGCCTGGCACTCCATTGCCAAGGGATGAGGATGGATGGCCTGGTGCTTTCTTGGCCCTAATATGATCCTTCCTGGGTTTGTCTCAGAGCGTGGGGTCTTGGATCCACCCTACATTTTGGAGCAGCCTCTGTCCAGAGGCTGACCCCAGGAACAGGGGAAGGTAGTGTCTGTGCCTGTCACTCTGGGACAGTGTGATGACTGACCACGGTGTACAAGCATGCGAGCTCCAGTTCCTCTCAGGGGTCTGCACGCACCCCACCTGTGCGGTGAGCCTGCGATCACGCTCTGCTGCCCCCACTTCTCTAGCACGTTAGAGACCTCCCAAGCACCGAGGCAGAGTTTCTCTTTATCTATGTGTCTCTGTGGGGCTTATCTGATCACGTGAGTCTCTGGGCAGGTGTGTGTTTCTTCTTTGACATTTATTGACATTCACTGTGCCGAGCGTTTTACAAATTTTTTCTCATGTGAGCCTCACAGCTCTAGGAAGCGGGCATTGCTAAACTCATCTCTAGCCTACAGGTCAGAAAATGAGGGCCAGAGAAGTGAAGTGACTGGCCCAAGTGACACAGCCTTGGAGAGATGGGAGCCGGCGTGAACCAGCCTGCACAGTCCTTAACCACGCCAGCAGCTGGTGCCGAGGCCACGTGGGGGGTGGCGGTGGGGTGGTTTTGCAGAGTTTCTGAGTGTCACACCCCTGTGTACTCGGCCGTGACCTGCCACCTCTGTATGAGCAGGTGTGTTGTGGGTGTGTCTGCCTCCGTGTGTATCTGCAGTTGCCAGAGTCCAGCGCTGTCCCTGAGTAGCGCCCTGTTTCGGAGTGTGTGTGCGTCTCTGAGGGTGCTGTGCCTGTGTCTCTAAGTGTCGTGCCTCTGGAAGTGAACCTGTGTGGGGCAGCAGGGGTGCTGTGCAGGTGCGCTTGTGTGTCTGAGGATCACTGTCTCTGAGTGCGCGTGTGTGCGTTCACGTCCGAGGTTGTCCTAGCTGATTCCCGAGTGTCTCTCCTCTGTGTCGCTCCCTCTGCCCGAGGGTGGCCCTGCGTCTCTAGAGCGCAGGCGACGCGTCTCTGCGTCAAGGAGCGCGGCCCGCGTCGGGAGCCGGGCTGGACTACGAGTCCCGGCAGACGCCGCGGCGCGGTGGCGGACGTGGGGCCGCAGGGGCCGGGCGGGGCCTGGGGCGCGGCGAGCCCGCCTGCAGTGCCTGCCCGGCCGCCGGTCCCCGCCGAGCTCCGCGGGTTCCCGCCGAGCCCCGCCGAGCCCCGCCGAGCCCCGTCGCGCCCGCCGCAGCGCCTGCGCCCCCGCCTCCGCCTGGCGCCCCCGCGCGGGCCGCTGCGACGCCCGGGCCTGGGCCGCGGGCCGCCTGGCCGGGCCGGCGATGAGCGCGAGGAGCCGGCATGAGCGCAGGTGAGAGCGCCCCGCCGGCGGCCGGGGTTGGGGCGCGGCGCCGGCGCCCGACTTCACAGCCGCGGGAGCGGGGCGGCGGCGCCCCCGTCGCTGGGGCGCGGGCCCGGGTCCTTCCCACAGGCCCGCGAGCGGGGGCGCCCCGCGCTGCGCAGAGCCGTCCCGCCGCCCCTGCACCTGCCCTCGGCCTGCGCGGGGACGCGGGCCGGACTGCGGCACCCCCTCGCCCACGGCACCTGGTCCCGGGGACCGGCGTCCGGGTGAGCAGGAGCGCGGAGACTGCCTCATCCGGGGCCTCTGGGCAGTTGTTCCTCTCTGGCAGAGAATGGGTGAACCGATGGATGGGTGGATGGGGTTGCAGAAGCCAGGTCCTCCGATCCACTCCCGGTCATCTACCACAGGGTCAACTCCCAGGTCCAAGGGCCACACCCTCCCTATTCCCGTGCTGGGCCAGTGTCCAGGGCCCACTCTTTCCAGAATGTAATTTGAGCCCCTCCTGCTGCAGATGAGCCCACTAGAGAGATCCTATCCAGAACGCTCTCATGTCCAAGTGAGTCACTCAGACCCCACACCCAGCAAAGGGCTCACCGAGGCTTCGGCTGCGTCTCTGCCTTTGCGGACCTTTCAATTCAAATCTCTCCCCTCATCTGCTGCCTCACTTTCCACCACCCGCTTCTCAGTGTGCACTCAGGGTCAAGGAGGGACAAGGCGGGAGAGAGAAGGCTCCTGGGCTCCAAAGATGGAGTTGCTATTGGCAGACTGCCCTGCATCCCCTACCTGGCAGAGGCAAGCGGCTCCTGCCACAGGAGAACCACAGCCAGGAGGAGACCGGCCGGCCCAGGCCGCCCTGGGCCGAAGCCAGGTCACCAGCAGGAAGCCGGGCCTTCCGCAGGAAACAAGAGTTCCCAGATGGCTTTGACACCAGCCCCTATGCGTGGCCCCAGGGCCATGGAGCTGGCTGGACGCAAGTCTAGTCTTGGCCTCTTGGCTCGTCAGCCTGTCTGTGCCTCGTTTTAAGTGGGGGTCCTAATCTCTGCTTTTCATAGTGGCATTTGTGACTATGAACTGAGGGCAATGCGTTCATTCAACCCACTCAGTTCCAGCTTCTCCCCTCTCACGCTGTGTGACCCTGGCCAAGGGGCTTTGAAACTGGTCCTCAGTTTCCCCAGCTGTAAAAGAGGACTAATAGTAATCCCTCCCTCAGAGGGTTTTGCATAAAGATCGGTCCTTTTGTTCGGAAGAGCCTTCCAGGGTGGTCCTCATCTCGAGAGAACTGGCATGTGCCTACGCTGGTCCGGCCTGAGCTAGTCGTGTGGACACTGCCCTGCCTTCCTGGGCCACCCCTGGAAGACTGAGATGTGACTAGACAGAAACAATCTGTGTTTTGACAGGTGTCCTGCAGCAAAGTGCCCTGAGCTTGATCTTGTAACTCCCTCCTCCCAGTGTCTGCCTGAGGCTGGCTGGGAGAGCTTCCTCTTGAAAGGATGGTGTGTGATGGACACAGGAGGAAGTTCCCAGAGGAAACATTTTAGATCCTGGGGCCAGGGTGGCACAAGACAGTCTCTGACAGGCCCTTTGAGAAGTGGCTCACACCTCCACACCTCACAGCTGCGTCACCCAGGGGCAGAGCTGGATGCAGTGAGACCTTGCAGAATCACTTCCATTGTGCAGCAAGACTCAAACGGATTCGCTCGTTCAGTCGCTCTGGTTTCTGAGCCGCAGCCCTGTGGCGGGCAGGACGGAAGACAGCACCATCTGCAGATGTGATGCGTGTCGGTGGATATGGGTGAGGTGGGCAGAGAGGACTTGGGAGTAAAATAGGCCCTTTCCAGTTGCCAGACAAAGTCTATGGGCACCCTGCCTCTCCACGGCTCACTGTAAAACGGGGCAAGTCGCAGGTTGTTGCGGGGTGAAATGAGATCAACTCGGCAGAGCGACAGCTGGCCGCGAGCCTGGTGTGCTGCGGGTTCCGCCCCGACCCCAGCCAAGCTCTGGCCTGAGGGTTTCCAGGAGAAGCTGCAGAGAGCACCCAGGGGAGCAGGGCCACTGCTGTGGCTTCTCACGGGCAGTGGGAAGGTGGAGGGGAGCCTGAGAAAGGGGTCAGAGCACATTCCCCTGGGGGAGCCGGGCTGTGCCAGTACAGGCCTGGAACTTCAGACACCCCGAGGCTGGAAGCCCAGAGAGCCTGAGGCACTTTCCTCACAAAGCACAGCCAGGAACACAGTTAGTGACAAAGATCTTGATGGTGATGAGGCCAGGCTGCCTGGATGCAGAGCTCACCGCTGTGTGGTCTTGGGGCAATTTACTGCTCCTCTCTGGGCCTCAGTTCCCTAACGTGTAAAATAAGGTTAGTACCCCCTGCTTAGGGTTGACAGGCAAAACCCTGGCCTGTGGTGAATCCCTTTAACCCTGAGATGCCCTTGTCCCTTCTGCCCCAAGCACCCTACTCCACTAGAAGCGAATTCCAGGGCGGGGAAAGGCTGGGTGCCTCTGGCCTTTTGAAGAAGGGCAAGGAAAGGCCTGGGACTTATTGGTGGCAAAGGACCTGAGAACCCAGTGCTACCAGACTGTGTTGTTCTGAAGGCCTGCTCCTCTGCCCCCCAAGTCTGGAGCTGGGATCCCACTGAGCTACCAGAGAGCTGAGACCCTCTGCTACTGTGGTCTGAAATGGTGCCCAGCCAGGCTCACTCACAGCCGCACTGGGCCAGAACCAGAAAACCCAGGGGAAACAGCTGGGCCAGTGGGCCTGTACCCGCAGGCCCCAGGCTGAGCCCCAGGGAAGAAGGCTGCCCCTCCTGCTCCTGGACCCTGACTCTGGCCCAAGACCCTGAGGGTTGAGGGTTACAGGCTTGTTTGTCTGTGTATCTGTGTGTGTGTCTTTGGTGTGTCTGTGTCTCTGAGGGTGTGAGCACAAGTCCTTCTGGACTGGTGACTCCCATTTGTTTTCTGAGTCAGAGGTGTACTCGGGAGGGCCTGGCCAGACGGCGCTTGGGCTAATTTGACTTGTGAGTCAGTGGTTTGAGAGGCCTGAGGAGGTGTAAGGCAAGACTCTGCTCTTTGAAAGTGCCCACGTGGGCCGAGAAGCACATCTGGGCTCCACCTCCCGGCCTCTGAGCCTCAGTTCCCTCAGCTGTAAGACAGGAAAGTCATGGGAGAGCGTCAAGTGGCTCTGTCGCTGGGCAGTGCTAATGGATTCTGGCTCCTCTTAGCATCATGACCTTGTAATTACTGGCATGGTCATGCTGAGGGGAGACTTGGGGGCTGGGACAGGCTGAACAGACTGCCTGCTCTGATGGAGGCACAGGCTCCTAATCCTCAGGGTATGTATGCCTGTGCTGGAGCAGAGGGATGAAAGCCCACTGCAGCCATCTGGCCCGGGCTTGCGCGCTGCACTGCGGTGCCTCGCTGTATCGCTGTGTGACCTTGGGCAAGTTACTTAACCTCCCTGAGCCTCACCAAAGGAGGATAGCAATTGTGCTTACAAGGCAGGATTACTTCTTCTTTAAAAAAAAAAAAGTGCAGGCAGGAATGAAGGCAAGTAGGCAGGCAGGAAGAGAGAGGAGGAAGAAGCACTTTGTTTTATTCTATTTTATTTAGTCACAGTTTCCCCCGCTGGGCCCGGGGCTCGAACCCAGGCTTCTATGACCTGTGTGCTGCGGAGGTGGACAGACCACGGCTCCGCCAGGGAGCGCCAGGATTACTGTAACTTTGTGAAAAGGGCCAGGAGCAGAGCCACACATGGTGAACCTTGGGACCTGCTGACTGTTAACGGTTGCCGTGCTGGGCCGGGGACACTGTGACAATGACCACTTCCTGAGGGTCTCAGCTGGTTGAGCGGAAACTCTAATCGGCCTCTGCAGGGGAGGGGCTGAAGGTCAGCTGGCTGCCCCCACCGGCCCGGCTCCCCCAACCCTCAGTGAACCCTCCCAGAGGCGCTCAGGAGAGGCAGGTGCCCAGCACAGCCACCATGGCCCCACCAGGGCTGGGGCGGCCCAGCGCCTTCATGTCTGACAACTGCTCCCAGTGGAACGTGACTTCAAACAGACAGCCTGCCCCAGGGTGGCAGCAGGGAGCCCCAGCCCCTCTGAGGCCCAGAACCCCTGCTGTCTGTCTGCCCTGCCAGGATCCCAGCCTGCAGCAGGGGAGGTAGGAGGGAAAAGTTCCTGTCATGGAGCCACCTGGGGCTAGTCCCTGAGCCTCAGTTTACCTGTCTGTAAAATGGTGATAGTAGGTTTACCTCTCAGTGGATTAAAATAGGGTTCCCTGGACATGCCTGGTGGAGTAGCAGTTACTTCAGTTGCCTCCAGAGGGGCAGGCCACATACCCCTGGGTTCACATCCCGGGTCTGGGGGGAGCAACCAGTGCGGACAACTAAATAAAAATACAATGCTTCTTCCTTTCTCCTCTTGCCTGCCTACTCACTTTCATGCCTGCCTACACCTTTCCTTTAAAAAAAAATAGATTCCCTGTTAACTGGTCAGCTGGGCTCTGACCCGCATCTCTCCCTGGGCTGGGGGCTCACTCACGTGGACACCTCCGTATTGATAGGGGCCAGCTTTAATAACCAAGGGAACTTACACAGGAGGCTTTGTCTTCAGCAACCACCAGAGTTGTCTGTGCCTGCCCTCTCCCCTCAAATCTTATTTTTCTTCTTTGAACCTCCCCCACCTCGAACCCAGGTCTGTGAACTTTTAGATGGCCCTCACCTTAGCTGCCTGAGACACAGGGGTGCGCCTTTCCCGCCCCAAGTCTTCATCTTCAGAGTATTATGTAGAGGCCTTACCTGGGTTTAGCCACGTGGTCTGTCGAGGTGGCCTCGCCAGCACGTCTTATCCTGGGGACATGTCCTCGGCAGCTTCTGGAGGGGAGAGCACATTCCAAGGCCAAGGCAAGGGCCAGGAGCGTCCAGCTGCCCGGGCCCAGCTCCAGGCTCTGCCGTGGTCACTCTTTGGCTTGGCCTCCACTCCCCTCCCACCTTTGGCGGGGGGCTGCCCCCGAGGGCCAGACCCCGCCTCGCCTCACGTCCAGGCCTGATCCTTGTCCTCCGGGTGAGGCCTGGATGGAAAAGTGGGGTGCAGAGCTCCCAGGAGGCTGCTGCCTGGTTGTGCGAGGGCTCAGGTGCTCCCCAGGCCTGTCCTCAATTCTGGGCTCAGCCCTTGTGAGAAGCCAGCGGACACACACGAGACACCGTGAGTGAGAACACACAGCAGCCGCGCACCGGGCCATCGCCGGAGACCCGAGCTGTTTGATGGACCCGACGCGTCTGCATTTTGTTCAAAGGAGGAGACGCCTCCTCCCCAGTGGCCTCTGTCCTTTCTGTCCACAGACAGCAGCCCCCTCGTGGGCGGCACGCCGGCAGGCTACGGGACCCTGACGATAGAGACATCGCTAGGTCCCGTCAGCTCCTCAGTTTCATCCGTGGTACGTGGCGGGGGGGCGGGCGGGGCCCAGGCAGTGGCTTCCCCGCAGCCCTGCCCCGCGCCCACCGCCGCTTCTCTCGCCTGCCCGCAGAGGCTCAGCGGCTACTGTGGCTGTCCCTGGAGGGTCATGGGCTATCACGTCGTGGTCTGGGCGATGGCAGGAATCCCTTTGCTGCTGTTCCGCTGGAAGCCGGCCTGGGGGGTGCGGCTGCGGCTCCGGCCCTGCAGCCTGGCCCACGCCGAAACCCTCGTCGTGGAAATAAGAGACAAAGAGGTGAGAGGCCAGACAGAGGTGGAGCTGGAGGGCCGGAGGGGTGGGGGGGGCCCTGGCTTCTCCTCTCAGCCTGACCGCTGCCCTCCTGCGGGCCCGCACGCGGGTAGTGCTGGGACCCCAGCTTTCCCATCTGAGCAGAAGGGCCAGCTCGGGTCGTTCTGAGGGGTCACCTGTAGCCTCTCTCCCTGCCTTCTCCTGGCCACAGGGTGGGCCTGGGGAGCAGGGTTTCCCCAGGACTGAGTCCCCTTCCCTGTTGTCCCAGGATAGCTCGTGGCAGCTCTACACCGTCCAGGTGCAGACGGAGACCCTCAGTGAGGGCAGGTGAGGAAGCCTCATCACTGTGCCCGCCGGGACCCCCGCCCTGAGGCTCTGACCCTGGTGCCTCACCTCCTGGCCAGGGAAGGAGGCTCTGCGGGGACGGAGAGGTGCTGGGCGGCTCCCGGGCACCGCGGTGACACCCATGCCCCTCCCCAGCCTGGAACTGCCTCCAGATGCCCAGGCAGAGGACAGCAGGAGCCAGGTGGCTGTGGGGGCCATACCAGAGGGTGCGTGGCAGGACACCACCCAGCTCCACGGGAGCGAAGAGGCTGTGAGTGGACAGCAGGTTCTGGACAAGTCCTTGCCCCTCGCTGGGCCTCATTTCCACACTGCACCAGGGGGCTGGACTCCTGTCGTCTCTGCATGTCGGGGATGCTGCCTCACCACCTTCCCACTTCTAGGCCTCACCCGTCTCTTTGCTCTGCACACACGCTCCCATACGTGCACACGCGACCCCCGTCCCCTGCTCCTGGCGTCCCCAGCCCAGCCCCACCCCTCTCTCCCCCAGCAGCGGCGAGTGCTGCGGTACTACCTCTTCCGGGGCCGTCGCTACGTCTGGATGGAGACCCAGCAGGCCTTCTGCCACATCAGGTAGGGATCGGGGCACGGCTCATGTCTCCTCCCACAGCCCTACTGGGTCCGGCGGCGGCCGAGCACCCCCTGTGACCCTGAACAAGTCACTGGGCCTCTCGCACCTCAGGGTGTCTGAGGAGAGTCCCTGCCTCCAAGGGTTATTTTAAGGGTCAGTACATGGCATCATCTAGGTCTGCAGTGGTGCAGGGACGGCGGTCATCCCACGCCTCCCCTAGGCGGGTAGTGGGTCACGCTCCCTAGGTTTGTGTGATCACATTCCGTGATGTTCGGAATCACCCACCAGTGCGGTTCTCGGAACGTACCCTTGTTGTTAAGCGACTAAGTCCGTGTAAATCCTGGCCCAGCCTCAGACCCAGGTGGGAACACTGCCATGAGTCGGACCTTCGGCTGTGGACTTGGCCCACCTGTTTGGAGCCTCGTCCCTGCCCTGCCACCTACTAAGTGCTTGGTAAAGTGAACTCGTGACATCTCTTAGTTCGAGCCCCAAGAAGCAGACTCTTAAACGAGGCTTCGGGTGCAGGGAGCTTGTTCAGAAGGTGGCCCCAGAAACTGGGGAGGGCAGGTGGAGAAGAAAGGCGGCGCGGAGAGGTCACTGAGGGTACCTGGAGCTCAGCCCCTCGGGGATCTCTTTCAGCCAGCAGAGTGCGCGTCTCAAGGTGCCCTCACCCGAGGAGTGAGGTACTTACCCACCACCCCTACCTGGCTCCTTGGTCGTGGGCTGCTCCCCCAGGGCCCCTGCAGGCAGAGGAGGCTGACGGCCAGGAAGCCCTCAGGCAGAGACGGGCATGTCGGGCATGTCGTAGTAAGCTCAAGTTCTAAGGGCCTGGGGCGCCATCAGCCTTGGCTACGTAAGAAGCAAAGTGGCCAGACACACTTTGTGTGACTCATCACAGCCCACGGAGGTGGTGCTGTCCCCATCCACATTCTGCAGAAGAAAAGCTGAAGGTCAGTGTCTTGCCTCAGGCATCATCTGCAATAATGCTGTTGTCACTAAACAGGAACACTGCTGTTGTCACTGCAAAATGTCATCTCCTTCATTGGTCGAAAGGACAAAGTCACTCTCAGAGTTAGCGAGGGATCTCCTTACTCCCCAGAGTTAGAGTAGCAGAAGTGGGCTTGAGGGGCTGGGGGGCGCGGCCCAGATCTCACCAGTGCCCCCTCTTCCCTCGCCAGCCTTCTGGACCAGGGCCGCACCTGTGACGACATCCACCTCTCCCGTTCCGGCCTCGGCTTCCAGGACCAAACTGTGAGGTCGGTGCCACCTGAACCAGAGCCGGGGCCCCTGTCTTACTCACTGATACAGCCTTCCACTCACCTGCCTTCTCTGGGCCTCAGTTTCCCTGGCTGTAAAATGGGGCGCTCTGCCCCTCCAGTGGCCCAGCTACCACGGGCGCCTGCATCTGATGGCTCGGCCGCTTCTCTTACAGGAAGACCATCTATGGCCCCAACGTGATCAGTGTACCAGTCAAGTCCTACTTCCAGCTGCTGGTGGATGAGGTATGGCTGTCCCTAGGCCCCTCCCCCACTCTGACAGGCTGGCGGTATGACCTTGCCCGGGGACTTGCCCTCTCCGGGCCTCTTCACAGTGGCGGAGCAGACCGGCTATCCCCCATGTCCAGAGTGAAGGCATCGCAGACCCTGCCCCGGCCGTCTCAGGAGGAACCAGAGTTCTGTCCAGGAGGCCTGGGGATGAGAGGCAGGGAGACAAGCCACACAGCTACTCTGCCCAGAGACATGCTCCATGCGTCACCCAAGTTCCTTCTCCCAGCAGCCCCGGGGGTAGGAAGTGGGTTAGGGATGCTGTTCACACACGAGGAACCCCGGCTGCAGAGTGGGGACGTGGCATGTCCAAGGTCACTCAGAGACAAAGGACAGCCGCTGACTCATCTAGAGTACACAGAGCGCGCACGGTCAGCTGCCCCGCACTCAGCGCAGGGGCCCCACCGTGCAAGGGAGAGGCCTTGGCCTGACAAACGTAAACTCCGGCCAGACACTTGGGAGCTCTGTGGTTTCAAGCAAGTGACTTACCCCTCCTGTGGCTATTTCCTTGTCTATGAAGTGGAGCTTGTGGGACTGTCCCCACTTTTGTGCGACACTGAAGGTGTAGCAGGGGCCTGGTGCATGACCGCCTGTGTCCTGAGAGGGATGAGCTGGGCTCCAGACCTGTCTGCTGGGTGGGGCGGGGCTGACCAGAAGGCCTAGCGTTCATCCTTGGGCGCTGCCCAGCAGCCTGTGTCTGCACTGCCCCGGGAGACGGGCTCTGACACTGTTCCCCGCCCCTCCGCAGGCACTGAACCCCTACTACGGGTTCCAGGCCTTCAGCATCGGACTGTGGCTGGCGGATCGCTACTACTGGTATGCCCTGTGCATCTTTCTCGTCTCCGCCATCTCCATCTGCCTGTCGCTCTACAAGACCAGAAAGGTGGGTGGTGTGAGGCGGATGGGGGCAGGGCACCGCGTCCCCCGAGGGCCTCCACCCACCCAGTGCCCCTGTCCTCCTGTCCACAGCAAAGCCAGACTCTGAGGGACATGGTCAAGCTGTCTGTACGAGTGTGTGTGTGCCGGCCCGGGGGAGGTGAGCAGTGGGGACAAGAGGAAGGCGGGGGGCTGGGGGGCCTGCAGCTGGGGGCCTCGGCCCCACTGAGTCTCCCGCTTGCCCGCAGAGGAGGAATGGGTGGACTCCAGCGAGCTGGTGCCCGGAGACTGCCTGGTGCTGCCCCAGGAGGGTGGGCTGATGCCCTGCGACGCCGCCCTTGTGGCTGGCGAGTGCATGGTCAACGAGAGCTCGCTGACAGGTCAGCCCCTGCCCCAGTCCTTCACCCTTGCGTCAACGTTTTTGGTTTGCGTTTTCTCCTTTTCCTTTCATTCTCAAGTGACAGTCCTGGCTTCTACCCTGCACCCCTAATCTCTCTGTGCCTCAGTTTCCCCTTCTGTAAAAGGGGCTGTCAGTTATTCCTCCTGGATGGGATCGTGTGAAGTGCTTAGAGGCAGGAGTGTTCCGAGCAGGCCCCAAAGGCTGTGTGCTTTCTACATGGGCACCTGCCTGGGGCCGTGAGGATTCCAGCCCCGGAGGAGGATGTGGAGCACAAAGCAGGAGTCTGCACACCCCTGCACTACCTTCCCCTCCGCTCCCTCCTTGAAGGGCAGCCGCCGTGACGGGGTCGGTGCGTCCTTCCACTTTGCGCATTGCAGAGTGCACGGGCACATGGGCACACGCACTGCTGTCTGCTTGTCTGGGATCGTGTCTCTGCACCAAACACCTGTCTTGAGCAGCACCCTGTACGAACACTGAGACATTACCAGCTGTGATCAGGGGTCCCTGCCTTGTCCTCATCTGTGATATGTGCAGCTCTCCGTCTTGGGGAGGTGCTGGGTGGTGGGTTTTCCCAGGGAGGTTTCTGGCTAGAGGTTTAGTTTTACCGTCATAGTGACTGGTATGTTTACTGGGCGCTTGCCCTGAACCTGGCCCCCCACAAGCTTTGTCCACACCTGCCTCATCCATTCACTTCTCGGGGCTCAGAGAGTGTCTGGATTGTCCCTGAGTGCCCCTGAAGAATGTGCACGCAGTAGGTGCTCCATAACCTCATCTTCTCAGCTTCTAGTACAGGATTGCTGTTCTCTGCCAGGCAGCATGCCCGGCCTTTTCAGAGGTTCAGCCCTCCACGCCACTGTTGTTCTTGGCTTGAATTATAGAAATAGTACAATTATAAAATAATTCCTGCAGAGGCATACACACCCCTGAGGCTCAGTGACCAAAGTGCATGCCATTGTAAAGCCCAAGGACCTGGGTTTGAGACCCAGCGTCATGGGAGCAAAATGTTTTAATTTAAATGGCACACTCTGGTGACTCAGGGGTTAAGCCCCTGCCTGGGGTGCAGTCCACACACAGCCCAAGGACCTGGACTCACAGCCCTGGCCAGGAGGATCAACTGAATAAAATGCTGCTTCCTCCTCTCTCTTCCTTTATGCCTGCTGCCTGCCTGCTTCCTTTCTCTTTAAAAATAGAAATAGTGATTTCAACAGAAGGAGAAAGTCTCCCTGCAGCTCCGCCCCTCACTGCGTGCGTGTGTGCGCACACGCTGCAGCTGCTTCAGCACTCCAGCTGCCCAGGGTGATTCCTGGGACCGAGCACACATCTCTCTGGGGTCTGATCTGGGATTTTTGCTCTCTCTGTGCCTCAGTATTGCTCTCTGTAAAATGGGCACAGTGGTTTCTTCTTCACACATGGTTTCAAGAGTCACATGAGACAATCCTTGGTTTTGGTGATGGGCCTCCTGCCATGTCCCTCCCAGGGGAGAGCGTTCCGGTGCTGAAGACGGCTCTGCCGGAGGGGCCGGTGCCCTATTGCCCACAGGCCCACCGGCGGCACTCGCTCTTCTGCGGAACCCTCGTCTTGCAGGCCCGGGCCTTTGCAGAGCCCCATGTCTTGGCGGTGGTGACCCGGACAGGTAGGATCAGGGAAGCCGTGAGGAATGTTGGGCTCAGCACCTGGGGGAGAGGTGACGTGGAGCAGGTGGGGTTCTCTTGCCACTGCCCTGCTGTGTGACCCGGGGCAAGTCCCACTCCACTTGGGCCTCAGTTTCCCAGGGTCAAGCATTGTACTATCTGTGGGAGTCGCAAGGCTTATCAGTGCTGGAGTGAGCAAGAAAGTGGCGAGCAGGAAAGAGCCCACTTCTGGGAAGGAAGCAGCCGCTGCCCAGGTCCAGCAGGGCCTTCCACATGGGCATGGGCCTCAGTGTCGCCAGGTGTGACTTTGCTGGCAAAAGCCTCCTGTCTGAATGGAAGTGAGACCACGGTTTGTGGATGTGTCCACCAACCCCATTTTACTGATGTACAATGGCTGGGCAAGGCCTTCGGGCTGTCGGGCGTTGTCCCAGACTGGCGGATCTCTGGCCTTGGAAAAGTTGTCTTAAAGCCCCAGAGGTGCAGGTGGAGTGGCTGGGAGTCGAGGAGACCATCCTGGTGTCTGGCTTCCCTTCCGTTGGTCCCTCATCCCCCAGGGTTCTGCACGGCTAAAGGGGAACTGGTGAGCTCCATCCTCCATCCCCGGCCCATCAGCTTCAAGTTCTACAAGCACAGCATGAAGTTTGTGGCCGCCCTGTCTGTCCTGGGTGAGTGCCTGGCTGTGCCCGCCCTGCCAGCATCCCCGAGGCCCGGTCCCAACCCCTCTGAACCCCTCGCTGTCTCCCCAGCTCTCCTCGGCACCGTCTACAGTATCTTCATCCTCCACCGCAACCAGGCAGGTCTCAGGGCCGAGTGGGGCTGCCAGCGGGGCCAGGGCCCACGCAGCCCGCCTGCAACAGCCACAGTGTCTCCTGCCAGGTGCCTCTGCAGGAGATCGTGATCCGGGCTCTGGACCTGGTGACGGTGGTGGTGCCCCCTGCCCTGCCGGCCGCCATGACCGTGTGCGCGCTGTACGCCCAGAGCCGGCTGCGGAAGCAGGGCATCTTCTGCCTCCACCCGCTGCGCATCAACCTGGGGGGCAAGCTGCAGCTGGTGTGTTTCGACAAGGTGGGGCCGCAGGGCAGCCTGGTGCGGGGGCAGGCTGGGGGCGTGGGTAGGCTGGGGGCGTGGGTATCGGGGCCAGGCCTCCACACCTGCCTCCTTCATTCAGCAACACTGCCCCGGGCCCTGCGGGGCTCCGGCTCCTATCCCAGGTGAAGACGCGGAGGAAGCCAGCCTCCCACCCTCTTCAGGCTCCTGGCCCGCAGATAGAATGTCTGAAAACACTCGTTTGTTCAACAACCACTGAGGCCGCTGTGCAGCCGGTGCTGCTCGGCGCCGGGACCCACACAGAGATGACCCGGACGGGTGTGGGGGCCCCACTGGATGAGCGGGCCGGGGAGCACAGCGCGGGTGGCGGTGGCGTAGGAGGGAGGCATGGGCAGCCTGCTGGGCGGCTCCTGAGCGGGTCCCTCGTGACCCTGCGGGGGTGTCTGCACCAAGTGGGACAGGTGGACCAGAGTGTGATTTGAGGCTCCTTGAAGGATCAGACCACGTGCCTGGGGAGGGCGTGGGGGCCACGGGGAGCTTTTAAACAGCTGGGACATGATCAGGTCCACAGACTCACAGGGAGCAGGGAGCGCTGTGCATCTGGGCCGTTGGAACAGCATGGGAAGTGCAGACATTCGTTCATCTGTTTGTTCATTCAGCAGTGGTGTGCAGCGCTGTGCGTGGCCAGGCCCTCTTCTTCGCACCTCAGTGACCACATGGTGGGGAAGCACCTGGGTGGGAGCTCAGAGCAGGGACCACGCGGCCCAGTGGAGAGTTAAGGAGGAAGCCTTCCTGGAGGAAAGGCCACCAGACGCAGCAACAATGAGGGTTGGGGAGGGCCACCCCGGTAAAAACCTGTCAACAAAGGCTCAGAGGCAAACGACCTCTTCTGGCTCCCGGGGTTCCTGTGGGACCCTCTCCCAGGACTTACCACTGGCCCGTCCCCTTGCTCCCTGCAGACGGGCACCCTCACTGAGGACGGCTTGGATGTGATGGGCGTGGTGCCTCTGAAGGGGCAGGCGTTCCTGCCACTGGTCTCAGAGCCCCGCCACTTGCCCGTGGGGCCCCTGCTCCGAGCGCTGGCCACCTGCCACGCCCTCAGCCGGCTCCAGGACGCCCTGGTGGGCGACCCCATGGACCTCAAGATGGTGGAATCTACTGGCTGGGTGAGGAGCCAAAGCAGGTCAGCCCTGCCTCCGGGCAGCTGGGCCCAAGAACCCACCTCTTCATTCTGGGACTTGCTGTGTGAGGCCTGTATGCCACTACCAACAGTGACCAAGGCCATGAGCTGAGCCGCTGCTCTGCACCAGCCCTCTGCTGTGCACACCTGTCCCAAGTGCAGCTCCCTATGGCCCCAGGAAGGTAGCTTACAACGTGCTTCACAGGAAGGAAACAGGCAGAGGGAGTTTGGAATTAATTATCCAAGGTCACCCAAGCCCACCTTCTTAACTGGGTTCCATCTAGTCATCCCCAAAGGAAGTCTTCGTGAGTCTTAACTGAGAGTCTCCTGCTCCCTCTTTGTGGGCCAAGGACTGGCTGCCCCGGGCCAAGCCAGTGCCCAGCCCCAGATGCCAACTGTTTCTGCCCCCCAGGTCCTCGAGGAAGGGCCGGCTGCAAACACAACATTTGGCGCCCCAGTCTTGGCGGTGATGAGACACCCACTTTGGGAGTTCCGGCTGCCTGGCATGGTGAGCCAGGATATGCCTGTGGGGTGTGGAGTGGAGAGGTGGGCTCCTCAGGCCAGCCCTTCAGCTGCCCCCCTCCCCCGCCTGCAGGAGGAGCCCCCGCAGCCAGTCGGCATCCTCTGCCGCTTCCCCTTCTCGTCAGCCCTGCAGCGCATGGATGTGGTGGTGGCGTGGCCAGGAGCCGCTCAGCCTGAGGCCTATGTCAAGGGCTCCCCTGAGCTGGTGGCTGGCCTCTGCAACCCCGAGACAGGTGAGGGGTGGGGCTAGAGTCTGTGGGCTGGGCAACGGTGCAGAATGGGGCCAGCACCCGGCTCTGTCCCTGCCTCCATCTCCTTGTCCCGGTGACACCGCCGACACCAGCAGTGCCCGCCAACTTCGCCCAGATGCTGCAGAGCTACACGGCCACCGGCTACCGCGTCGTGGCCCTCGCCAGCAAGCTGCTGCCCATCGCACCCAGCCTCGAAGCAGCTCAGCAACTGACGAGGTGGGCCCCCCACATCCCCTGCGGCCAGAGCCTTGAGCCCTGGCATGCACAGAGGGAAGATGCCCCTGCCCAGTGGCTAGAGAAGGACCTTCGGCACGGCCTGACCTCTGCCCCGGGGCTGCCTGCTCTGCAGGGACGCCGTTGAGCAGGATCTGAACCTCCTTGGGCTGCTAGTCATGAGGAACCTGCTGAAGCCGCAGACAGCGCCGGTTATCCAGGCTCTACGGCGGACCCGCATCCGCACCGTCATGGTGACAGGTATCTGGCCACAGGGCCTGCGCTGAGAGGCCAGACCGTGCCCTGTGCCGGGCAGAGAGCACGACCCCGTGTCCCTCCCTGAGTGTGTCTGGGCCCTGCGTCGGCCAGGTCCTTCTCAGACATCATGGGCCTGCGCAGTGTCCCTCTTGAGGGGTGGGTGACTCGTCCCACCGGATGGATGACGAAAGTCAGGCTCGCAGGGTACAGGGGCTTCCAAAGAGCCGGACAGACAGCCTGGGCGCCAACCCGGCTGCACACCTGAGGATCATCCCTGAGTTAGTCTGCACCTCGGCCTCAGCGGGGTAACAGTTTTGTGGAGCAAAGACTCAGCCGGGCCCATGGCCTTGTCCTCCCCTCCCGCACGCGCACACGCACGCGCACACGCTCTCCAGCAGTCCCCGAAGCCCGAAGTTGTTCGTGTGTTGCTCAAGCCCAGGCCGCTTCTCCTCGGGCCCAGGTGCCTAGTTTTCTGGACAAGGCCGAGGTTCGGACGCTGACTCCCCAGTTCACTCAGCCAGGCCCTCAGGCGGGGTCCCCAGCTCAGTTCCCATCCACAAGTCTCAGGGTAAGGAGGGTCCCTGGGTAGCAGCTGGGCTCTGACCTTGCCCCCCACCTCCCAGGGGACAATCTACAGACAGCGGTGAGTGTGGCCCGGGGCTGCAAGATGGTGGCTCCTCAGGAGCGTCTGGTCATCGTCCACGCCACACCCCCTGAGCGGGGCCAGCCTGCCTGCCTCGAGCTCCTGCCGGTGGAGACCTCCACAGCCATGAACGAGTCTAAGGTGAGGCTGACCCAAAGTTCCAGCCTCATCCGCACGGGTCACCCCAGCCGTGTCACCTGCCCCGGCCCCAGCTCTCAGGGTGGGCAGGGGAGCTGAACTGAGCTTCCGGGCCCCCAGGATCCTGACCAGGCCGCAAGCTACACCGTGGAGCCAGACCCCCGACCCAGCCACCTGGCCCTCAGTGGGTCCACCTTTGGTGTCCTTATGAAGCACTTCCCCAAGCTGCTGCCCAAGGTAGGGCCACCCCCGCCCGCCCTGCTCTGCCCTCCCTGGGTTCCACCCCGCCCTTTGGGTCCCTGGCCCTCAGCCCCTGCCTGTCTCCCTGTGCTCCCAGGTCCTGGTCCAGGGCACTGTCTTTGCCCGCATGGCCCCTGAACAGAAGACAGAGCTGGTGTGCGAGCTGCAGAAGCTTCAGTGAGTGTGCACGGGCCAGGGGTCTGCAGGATGAGTGTCCCAAGCCCCCATCTCCCCGGGGCCGTAGAGAGCGCAGGCGGCTCCCTGGGTCTCACTCGCAGCGTCACCGCGGCACCGCTTTACTGAGCGCCACCCTGCACAGGCCTCACACAGGCAGTGGGGATACAGCTGTTCCCGAGGTGGCCAGCAGGCCCGGGAGTGGGTGGGGTCGCAGATGAGGAGACACCTCAGGGCTCAGAGCCAGCATGTGACCCCTCAATGCCCCGTCTGTCAGGTACTGCGTGGGCATGTGCGGGGACGGCGCCAACGACTGCGGGGCCCTGAAGGCAGCCGACGTGGGCATCTCGCTGTCCCAGGCCGAGGCCTCTGTGGTCTCATCCTTCACCTCGAGCATGGCCAGCATCGAGTGTGTGCCCATGGTCATCAGGTGAGGTGGGCAGGGCAGCGGGGAGACTCGGCAGGGCCTGTCAGCCAGCTCAGGACCCTAATGCCCCTGCCCGGCTCCCAGGGAAGGTCGCTGTTCCCTGGACACATCTTTCAGCGTCTTCAAGTACATGGCCCTGTACAGCCTGACCCAGTTCATCTCCGTCCTGATCCTCTACACGGTGAGCATCCACTGCCCAGAGCTGTGGCCAGGCACCTGGAAGCTTCTGGAACCGACAACAGAGCGTCAAGCCTTGGCTCTGCCATTCTCTGTGGTGGGTGGTACCCGAGCCTTCAGGAGATGGGAGAGCACTGAGCACAGGTCGTGGTTGGCGCAAACGTTCGGACTCTGCCCTCCAAGAGCCCCGTCTCCACCTGACGAGCTCCAGCCTCTGAGTCCTGCTGCCTGGCTGGTCCAGCCAGGGCCTCGGGGTCACACTGACTTAGAGGCTAAAGCAGGGCAGCCTCTGAGCCTTCTCTTCTGAGTCTGGGACTTCTCTCTCTAGGGACTTGCAGGGAATTAAATGCCTCCTCAGTAGACATCCCCAGCACCAGAAGGGGGACAGAGCCATGATCCTCCCTCGTTCCCATAATCCACTGTGTCCCAGCCCCCTCGCCCTGGCCCAGACCTCGGCTGGGTCTCTGCCCTGCTCCCTCCACTGCTCTGAGCACGGACCCCATGAAAGCAGGCGACACCATGGGGCAGTGCAGGTCTTGTGATTTTTGCCTGTCTGCATGTCCACCTGAAATCTAAATGCTTGCCAAGGACAGGAACTGTCTGTCCCCAATAGCCAGGCCTCCATGGGTAGAGCCTCAGCCTCCCACATCAGATGTAGGCCTCTCGAGGTCAGACTGGGAGATGGAGTCTCCCCATCAGACTGGAGGTTCCCCAAGGGAGGAGGATGTGCCCCCAGCCACGTTCCTTCCCTCGCAGACTCTGCTATCAGGCTGGAGGCTACCCTGGCACGGGGTGGGGCCACGTCTCAGTTTCTTCTGCCTCCCTCCCTCCCCTGCTGGCAGATCAACACCAACCTGGGTGACGTGCAGTTCCTGGCCATCGACCTGGTGATCACCACCACGGTGGCTGTGCTCATGAGCCGCACGGAGCCCGCGCTGGCGCTGGGGCGGGCACGGCCGCCAGGGGCGCTGCTCAGCGTGCCGGTGCTGACCAGCCTGCTGCTGCAGGTGGCCCTGGTGGCCAGCGTGCAGCTGGGCGTCTACTTCCTGACTGTGGCGCAGCCCTGGTGAGTGGGAGCCCACCCCGCCCCGCCCCGGCCTCCATGCCCTCGCTCCCTGACCCCCGTCCCGCGCCCCAGGTTCGTGCCTCTGAACAGGACCGTGCCTGCACCGGACAACCTGCCCAACTATGAGAACACGGTGGTCTTCTCGCTGTCCGGCTTCCAGTACCTCATCCTGGCAGCGGCCGTGTCCAAGGGGGCGCCCTTCCGCCGGCCACTCTACACCAACGGTGCCGAGGCGGGTGGGGCGCTGTGGGCAGAGGCAGGGGCTGGGCCTGTAGGAGGTGACAGGGCCACCGGGGCAGATGAGGAGCTGGGGGCATCTCCCCTGGGTGGGGCTGGACTCCCCGCTGATGAACCCTCCCACCCCTAGTGCCCTTCCTGGTGGCCCTGATGCTCTTGGGCTCCATCCTGGTGGGCCTCGTCCTGGTCCCCGGCCTCCTGCAGGGGCCTCTGGGCCTGAGAAACATCGCTGACACCTGCTTCAAGCTGCTGCTGCTGGGCCTGGTGGCCTGCAACTTCGTGGGGGCCTTCATGCTGGAGGTGGGGCCCGCCCCAGGTGGGGATCGGAGGAGGGCCACGGTGGGACTCCGTCAACGCTGCCGTCTGCACCCCCACCCTCCACAGAGCGTGCTGGACCAGTGGCTCCCCGCCTGCCTGCGGCGGCTCCGGGCCACACGAGCCTCCAAGAAGCGCTTCAAGCAGCTGGAGCGGGAGCTGGCCCAGCAGCCCTGGCCACCGCCCACCAGGCCTGTGAGGTAGCACAGGCCACGTCCCAGCGTGCTGAACACTGGATTTCTGTCTCTGAGCCACGACTGGGTCTCATCTCCAGAGACACCACCACGTCGCTCCCGCAGCCCTGAGGCTGGCAGTCACACCTCTGCCCCGAGTCTGCTGGCCCAGTCTTCCCTGCCCACTTCCTGGGGACCCGCTAACTGGTGTCCCCACCTTGGACCATCCCCGTAGAGCAGCGGTCACTGACCCCCGCCCAGAACTGCTGCCGGTGTAGCAAATAAAGTCAGACTATTTTCCTGGCTCCGCTGTGCCTGCCTTCTAGCAGGGACCCCTCACCCCGGCCGCTGTCCTGCACCCCTGCAGGATCGCATGGGACAGCTCCCCACTGGGGCTGTTTCCTCATCTGATAGTATTCCCTCCATGCCGCCCACATGCTGCCCTCGCTTCAGCGTTCTGTCTGCACTGACACTGACCCCGACATCTGCAGGCGCCGTCCCTGTTAGAGGAAACCAAAGTGTAGAGATGACACCGGGACTTAGGTGTGCCCCTCCCTTGTCCCCGGCGTCTGCACTCTTCCTTCCTGCCCCGCGTCATCAGAAGAGAACAGACCTGCCTCAGACAGGTGCCTGCTGAAAGCCCCTAGGAGCCACCTCCACACCCCCCACAGCGACACTAGGACACATTTGCTGTCCAATTCCTCCCTCAGATGAAAATCCAGGCTCTCAGCCCATCTCCCAGCCAGAGCCACATGCACTGTCCCTCGGGGAAGGGTGGGTGCTTCTGACCTCATCCCACCAGTGGGACACTGGCCAAGCCTGACTGGAGAAGGAACCCCGTCATCGGGCCCATGGCTGGCCAGGGGAGGACAGGAGAGGGAAGCTGTCTGCTGCCCTCCCAACCCCTCCCAGCCTCACTCCGGAGCCCCAGTGCACTCAGGCCTCCCTGGAGCAGGAGTGTTGAGTTGGACTGGGGAGCAGGGATGTGGGGTGAAAGGGTAACGTGCCATCAGACGCATCCACGGGCCTCCCACGCTGGGTGCTGGCCAAGGTGGCCAGAGGACACAGGGAGGCCTGAGTTGAGATCCATCCCCTCCCCGCTACCGGCAGTCAAGAGTCAAGCGCCACCGCCGGCCTGTGCACAGGTTTTACCCTGTCAGGGCGGACAGGGAGGGAGCACGTCTCCCAGGACGCCAGCCCTCCCTGCATGGCCTCTTCCTGTTTGGGCCCCTAGCACCAGGGGAGTGGGCAGAAGCAGCAGAGAGACTGGGAGTCGGGACACAAATACCAGCTGTGGGGCTCAGTGTCCCCCTGATGCCATATGTTGGGGACTGTCTTTCTGCTGGGCAGTTTCTTACCTTAGTGGGATTGTGCCTGGCAGCTGTGAGGGGCCAAGAGAGAACCGGGCTGACGCCCAGGACCTGTCACTCTCCAGGTGACAAAGGTCCCTGCTATCATGCACTAGACTTGGAGAGGGGTTAGTCTTTTAGTCACTGGACAAACCAGCACAGAACAGCGAGGCACAGGACATATCTAGTTCCTGCCTACTAGGACTTGGAGTCTAAGGGAGAGGCAGTTGGGGGTCCTAACCGAGCAGGAGGTCTAATGGGAAGGGCCTGCAACCTCCTGACTGGCCAGCCTCTGCCCCCTGCCTCAGGCTTAGGCTCTCGGGGGTCAGGCCGGGCTGAAGACTGCCCCCGAGGCAGGGGCCCTGCACGCTCCACCCCTGTCAGTCTCCCCCAGAAGAATCAAGGATACTTTCAGTCAAGTGGCTACAGCCGCTCTGAGCCTGGCACGGTGCTGATGAGCAGACAGCCTGGTCCGGGTCTTCAAGTGGCGACTGGCTCGTTGGGGAGAAGGGCAGGATTCAAAGAGTCTCAGAGCACTGCGATGGCGGTGGGCAGTAAAGCAGAAGCACCGAAGCGCAGAGCGGGAAGAAAGGGCAGGCCCCTGCGGAAGGCAGGGCGTGCTCTGTGAGTCACAGGTGCTGCAGCTCAGCCGGGTTCTGGGAGGAAGAAACCATTTAAGCAAAGGCCTCTGTGGCGGGCAGAGGAGGGGGATTCCTAAGAGGCTGCGGGAAAGTCTTCGTGGCTATTGGGGAACTAATCGGGAATGAGAAGTCAGAGCCACACCATGACGACAAAGTCCTTGTGGGCAGGGACTTTACCCTCCATTCCAGGTACCAGGGGAAACGAGGCTGGACGTGGAAAAGGGGCCAGAGTGTTAGGTGTGTCGGGGGAGGGCAGGGTCCCCTCGAAAGGGTCCAAGTTGGAGGCTGTTGCAGAGTCCAGGCAAGAGCTGGCGCCCGCAGTGGCGACCCTGGGTGCTGGGTTGGATGCAGGGGCCTGGCCTGGGGGACGTGTGGGACCCCGCCTGGTAGGCCCTAGTCAGTGAGCTGAAAGAAGCGCGCGGTGGAAGTCAGCCATCGCCCGGAGGCCCAGAGGCTGGCCGGAGACAGCGGGACGCCAGGTGTCCGGGAGCTGGGAGGAGTCAGGGAGAACACGGCCTACTTTCTAGCGGAGTGACCTTGGGTAAATCACCCTTAGTGAGTTTTGCTCTCCTCTGTAAAATGGGTGACAGGCCCATCTCGGACGTTGACTGCCAGCCGCCGAAGTGCTGAGGCGACAAGGAGAAAACGCCTTGCACAGAGCGCAGTGCTGACCGCGGGGCGCCGCCTCCCCCAGAGCCGCCCCCACAAGAAGGCTGAAGACCCGAGGGCGCGGCCTGGCGGTGGGCACGGCGGCGTTAGGACCCAGAGGATCCGGGGCTGGAGGGCGGGCGCCGGCCCGTCGGGGGCCCGGAGGGGGGCTCGGAGCGGGCCAAGGGGCGGCTCTGGCGGGCGGACTCGGAGCGGGCGGCGGAGTGACCCGGACAGGTAGGCGCAGGCCTGCGGCCCGACCCCGCGACGAACGCTCGGAAGGCCGGGGTCGCGGACAGGGGCGTCGGAGGAGCCCCCAGAAGCACGGGGTGCCGGGCTTTGCGGCGGGGTGGCTTGTGGCGGGGGGCTCCGTCCTGGGGGCGGTTGCCGGGCGGTCTGAGCAGATGCGAAGCGGGCACTTGGAAAGTCTGGGACAGCTTTGGGAGGCGGCCAAGTGTTGGGAAGCCCGTTTGGGAGAACCAAAAGTGGGGCGTCGGGGATGGGGCGTCTTTTGTTCTTCCCGGGCGGAAGGAACGTGGCGAGTGGATTTGGGGTGTCCGGCGGGACAGAGACGCAGAGAGACAAAGAGGACAGAGACGGAGCACGCAAGGGAGCGGCCTGAGCGAGTTTTGCGCTCATTGTTCCCAGCTGTGAGTCCGCTGAACATCTGGCTTCCTGCCGCCGGACGCCGCCCTCCCTCCGGGGTAGGCCCTGGCCGGGAGCTGGAAGAAATGGAGGTGATGAGCCGAGGGCAAGGGGCTGAACGGCCCCCCTCAGCCCCTCCTCCCCAGAAATGCTGGCTGGGGGTCTGCAGCCTCCTAGGCAGGCCTCTCCCACACCGAAATCCTCGTCTAGACCTCTTTGCTTGGAGGGTGCGGTCCTGGGGGGCTTAGGGGGGGCTGCATTGCTCCCACACCGTTCCTCTGTCTGGCCCCCTTGTCTTGGGGACCCCGACCCCCAATACACCTGAGCCTGGGTGCCAGGCCTTTTCCGGGAGAGGAAAAGACTCCGCGCGAGGCACTGAGAGCCTTAGGCCAGTTCTGAGAACAGAGAACCACCGCACCGCTCACCCAGCCTAAGTGATGACAGCTCCACCTAGCCTGGCCGCCACCAGCCTGGTGGGACAAAGGGGCTTTGTGGGGAGTTGCAAGAAAGAAGCCCCAGATCTTTCAGCTGCCCCCCACCGCCATAAGGGGGCCAAAGTTTTTCTGATGGGGATGTGGGGCACCAGATGTCCCCTGCCTGTGGGGCAGCCTGAGTCAGTGCATCTCCCTGCCCCCAGCCCAGTCTGCCCCACCTACCCCCTCCCTACCCTCTCCGCCCGTTTCCTCTCCCACCTCATCCCTGCAGATGCTTATGAAGAGAGTGAGGGTGCATGTGTGAGATGGGCAGGGGGCCACAGAAGTTTCAGGACTGAGAGGAAAGCAGGAGAGATGCCCACATTTTGGCCCCTTTCTCAGTCTAGCTCCCTGGATCCCCAGGGGGCAGGGTGGTGGGGGGCGTTGACGGTTGGGCCAGGTTGGATTGATTCCGGTCAGCTGTCTGGAAAAACTGCCAGGGTTGGGCAGGGTGGGGGCCCTCCCGGATGCATGAGCCCATGGGCTCTCTCCCAGCCCTTCCAGGAGAAGGCCGGCAGTCCCGAGACTGCCCTCCACTCAGCTGCGACTGCAGATGGGGACCTGTAGACTCCACCAAGGCTGCTATGCAGCCAGAGACTGAGGGCTGGACTCGAACAGGAGTTCTTGAACTGGAAGAATCTGGTGAAAGCTATGGACCAATGCCCTCTCCCAAAACAATCACACACACGGCACTTGTCACAGATGTCAGGGGGTTCAGAACCCCCCGGCTGGATGACATCACGGTCCCCTCCCAGGCTGCCTTTCTAGAATCCAGAGAAGCCCATCTCAGGCTCCACTCCTAGTGCTTCCTGCAGCTGCAGACAAATAGACCTCAGTCTCGTGAGTCTGTGATGAAGACAGCCAGGGCTTGGGAGGCCTGCAGGCCTGGCAGGAGAGGAATCTTCTAGGAGCTGGGAGCCCTGCCCAGGCCTGGCTGCCCTAGGGGCTCCTGGGGCCCATGAGCATGTGGTTTCCTGCTGAGCAAGATGCTCAGGGCCTGGTGCTAATTGGAAGCAGGCGGTGGGCTTGGCTGGGGCCGTCGTGATGCTGGCTGGGCAGGTCTGGGGTCCGAAGATGGGCCTGGGGTCAGAGATTCATGTTACGATTTTCAACACTGGAAAGTTGATGGGCCAGAGAGGTGGACATGGGTGTGGGCGAGAGAGCAGAGTCCGGGCCAGTGGGGGATTAGAAATGTCTCCTTAGTGAGTAGGGCAGGATGGGTCTGTTCATCGTCAAGATCAGCCTGGGGGCCAGCTTGGAAGCCTTGAACCTGAACACCAAGGTGGACGCTCAGGGACAGTGGATGGCGTTCTAAAGTAGTGCTCTGACTCTTGGAAGCCTGGATTCTGTTCCGAGTGCCTCCATCTCTAGGCTGAATTCAGGGGTGCACAGGTGGGCTCTGCAGTCCTCGGGCAGTGTGCCTGGGGTACAGCTCGCCCTGCTTCCTCCCCTCTTCCTCCAGCTGTCCTCTGACACCAGCCCAGCCCGCCTCACTGCGTGGCCATGAGAGCGGCCTGCCTCTTCCTGATATTCCTGCCTGGTAAGTGGCTCCCATTGCTGGAGAGCGCCCCCTGTATGAGTTGGGAGTGGGCTTTGTGTAGGGAGGGGGCTGGCCAGAACTCAGCTACCCAATTCCTAGGGCCTCCTACCTCCTGGACCAGACTGCTCTGGCCAACTCCTCCGAAAGTCTGCGGCACCTCTGAGGCCCTCCCCTCAGCCCTCCACAGCAGCAGGCGGGCAGGGTTCTGGAGAGCGGGCACGTGCCAGGCTCTAGGAGTCCACGCTTGTCCTTATTTACTGAGCCGTGTGCAGAAGAGAGCAGGGAGTGTGGAGGCCTGGAGCCTGGAGGCCTGATTTCTAGATGCATTTGGGGGCCCAGTCCCTCTTGATAATCTCGACCTTGAAGAGACCCCTGTTGGTCACATGAGTTAGCAATGGGGAATCACAAAGGCCCTGCCCTGTCACACACATTCACTTAACAGGTATTTTTTGAGCTTGTATTATGTGCCAGGCACTGGGTCAGGCCCCAGAGATGCCATCATGACAGGCAGATAAATCCCTGCCCTCATGGTACTGCCAGTCTGGACGGCAGTATTATCAATATTATCGAGGAGGTGTGATAACTGTCAGATGTGTTGAGTGTTGTGCTGGAAATAAACAAGAGGATGGGCACCTCTGGTGGAGTAGAGGTTTGGTCAGCTGCCTCCAGCTGAAGCGTAGTCCACATACAATCCAAGGGCCTGGGTTCACGTCCTGGAACCAGAGAGAACAAAATGAACAACCAAACTAAATAAAAGCCTTCTTCCTCCTCTCTCGCTGTCTGCCTGCCTGCTCATCTTCATTCCTGCCTGCACCTTCCCTTTAAAATACATAAATGAACATAAACAGGAGGATGAGCTGGACCGTGCATGGGCCCGCATGGGCCTCTCAGCAGAGCTGAGATTTCATTTGAGACTTGGAGCAGGAACTGACCAGGTATCTCAACCCAGGGAGGGTCAAGCCAGGGAGGTGTGTGCTGAGTCTGGGAACAGACAGGCCACCAGCTTGGGCGAGAGCAGCAGGGTAAGGTCAGTGAGGCGACTCCAGACCAGGCAGTGGCCCTGCGGGTCTCAGAGTCTAGTTTCAGGACCCTAGGTTCTCACAGGCCTGCCCTTGGGGCCTCTGCCTACCCGCCCAGAAGCACTCAGGGCCCCTGCGGGCCTTCCTAGGGGGTACCCCTCACACACTGCCTCCCCACAGCAGGCCTGCTGGCTCAGGGCCAATATGACCTCGACCCGCTGCCTCCCTTCCCAGGCCATGTCCAGTACACCCACTACAGCGACCAGATCGGTAAGGGTCCACACTGCCACCTCCGCAGGCCGGGCTCCCGAGCTTGTGGCTCTGCAGGGCCCGCAGGGGAGGGTGATGGCATCGAGGGGTGGGACCTCGTTTGCCCTGAAACCGGGCTCGCCCGACCTCCGCCAACCCCAGTTCCTCTGTTTCCAGATAGCCCGGATTACTACGATTATCAAGGTAAGGGGCTGGGGCAGGATGGGGTGGGCAGGCAGCCGGGAGGGCCGCCCACGGGCCCTGGAAAGCAGCAGCTCCCTTGTCATCTGCTGCAGAGATGACGGCTCGGCCCCCCGAGGAGCAGTTCCAGTTCCAGTCCCAGCAGCAAGTCCCACAGGAAGTCATCGCGGCCCCCACCCCAGGTAGGCCACGCACTCCCGCCAGCCCAAGGGGAGGGGGCATGTGCGGGGCTGCCTTCGTGAGCCCTCGCGATTCTCTCTGCCTGCCCTGTCCCTGTCCCTGTCCCAGCACTGGAACCTGGAAACGCGGAGACGGAACCCACAGAGCCTGGGCCGCTCGGTAAGTGCTTGCCTGGCAGCCGAGCCGTGGAGGCAGGCGAGGCCCCGAGTTGGGGTGGAGCGGGGTGTGCGCTCACTCCAGGGCCCGTTGGCAGCCCTGGCAGTTCAGCCAGCGCCTCCCCCGCTACTCCCCGCTGCCGCTCTGCCCGCAGGGGCCTGGCTGGGGGTCGAGCTGGCTTCGGGCCTCCCCTGCCAGCTGCGGGCGGTACGCGGGGGGGGGGATTCCTGCTTGTCTCCAGTGGGCTGGTGGGGCAGGCGGCAGGCGACACGAGGCGGCAGGAAGCCCACACTGGCTGAGCGGCCAGTCCTGTCCCAGCCAAGAGCCTGAGAGGGCGACGCAGCTGTTACCCTCGTGAACTCGGGGCGCGTGTGCCTGTGAGCATGTGCGGATCTCCTTTGAGGTCGGCATGGACTTTTTTGTTTGAACGTAAGGTGTCTCAACGCACACTTCTCAGTGTGGATGTGAACGCACGTACTTACGTATTGCGTGCCGCTGGGCGGCCCCGGCGGGCCCTCAGTGCTGTGCATGCGTGCGGTGCCCGTCCGTGTTTGCCGGCGTGTCTGGACTAGGCCTGGGAGCCCGTCCCCTGTGGGTGGGGTGGGGCCCCCAGCTCGGGGCCGGGCTGCAGCCCCTGACCCATCCCGCCTGTCTCCAGACTGCCATGAGGAGCAGTACCCCTGCACCCGGCTCTACTCCATACACAGGCCTTGCAAACAGTGTCTCAACGAGGTCTGCTTCTACAGGTGAGCGCGGGGCGGGGCGGGGTTTGGGGTCCCCCGCGTGGCCCGGCCCCGGCAGCCAAGGTGGGAGTTTGGGGAAAAGCTGGCAAGTTCTGAAGGTGAGCCCTGGTCCAGGGGTGGGGACCTCAGGCTCCCATGACAGGTTCTGTCTGGCTCTCCGTGGGGCTGGGTGAGGGTGCTGACCTCGCCTGGCCTCGTCCCCCAGCCTCCGCCGCATGTACGTCGTCAACAAGGAGATCTGCGTCCGCACCGTCTGTGCCCATGAGGAGCTCCTCCGAGGTAGGGGCTGCACCCCAGACGCCTGCTGCCCACGTGCTCGCGCCTTCTGGGCCACAGATCCTGAGCCTTCCCGCTGCTTTTCATGCCCACGTCGTCCCTCATCACCAAATTGGGGAGGGGGTGCTAAACCCATCACCTAGCCCCATCCTGACCCCAACTCCTCTCTGCCCTCCCAACAGCAGACCTCTGTCGGGACAAGTTCTCCAAGTGTGGCGTGATGGCCAGCAGTGGCCTGTGCCAATCTGTGGCAACCTCCTGTGCCCGGAGCTGTGGGGGCTGCTAGGGTGGAGCCATCTCCCCAGCCCTGCACCCACCTTGGGTCTGGGGCCCTCAGGCCCTGCCTGATCTGGTGCTTTTTCTCCCCGGCCCGACACTGCTCATGTTCTCAGTAGTGGACGTGGCCCTGGGGTGGCCACCCGTGGAGCACAGAGGGGGCTCCCCACCACTCAGTCTTAGCCCGGGTGGGGCATCCCCGGCCTCTCAGGCCTTGACCCCAACGTGCCTTCGCTTTTCCCTCCGAGGACAGCCCTTCTCCCCGCCCTGTCCCCCGAGGTAGCCTATGCCCCTCGCCCCAGCGGGTCTGCTTGGATTTCCTACAGCCCCCGGGCAGACCCCCTCTGTTTTATACAAAATTAAAATCGAGTTTTTACAGAAGAGTCAGAGCATGGAGGGGACACCTTCAACTGGCTGTGGTCCCGCCTCTGCAGCTCTAGCCCTGCCTCCACCCACCCCCTGCTTTCACGCTGACCTGCCTGGAAAGCTGCCCCCCAGGGAATTTGTGTGCGTGTGCGCACGTGTGCACGTGTGTTGCATGGAAAACCGGTTCCAGGGTGGAGCCTTCTCTCTGTCAGGGCTGCTTGGCGAGGGTGTGAGTCCCCGTCACCAGAGGGCTGCAAGCTGCCCGTGAGGGATGAGGATGTGAGTGGGGGGTGAGAGGTGGGTCAAGGTAGATGGACACTGAGATGGAGCTTTTGTGGGAGGACAGGAGGCTGCTGCCCCTCTGGGGTTCGAAGCGGGGCCGGCCGTTCGGACACCTCTGACCAGCGCGTGGGGCCCAGGCCGTGCCGCGTGCTCAGCACTGCCGCATGTTACCCTCCTTGAGGCCAGTGGGGGAGGGTACAGTGATGAGCCCCCACTTACAGATGAGGAAACTGAGCCCAGAGGCAGTAAGAACTCACCGCAGCATCCGCAGCTCTAAGCGGTAGAGCCGGGGCAGAACCTGACTTCCTTGAACTCAGGGGTGAGCATCCCCACTTGCACGTCCTCATAGCCTCCCAGGGAGGCTGGAGGTGGCTAAACCACTCATTCAGGGGACCCGGGGCAAGACCTCACGCTCACTCTCAGCTGCATTTGCTCACCAGGCTGCCTGAAGGCCTGCCAGTGTCTGGGGAGTGGGCCCAGCCTGCAGGGGGAGAGGTGGGGGAGTAGGCCTGGATCAGAGAAAAGACGAGAAAATCTTGTCTGGAAAGAATCGAGCTGTGAAGTCGGGGTTACAGCCCGAGACCCCAGAGGGTTCCCCACCCTTATCTGTGAGTGCGATGCTCCTTACCCCTCAAAACGGCCTTTATAAAGCCTCTGGAGGCTCACCGGTGTCCCCTCCCATCTCCCACATAGAGGAGGCACATTAACAGTAAAGAGATGTCTGTACAAATGCTTTCTAGAAAAATGGAGTCTTGTTACCAAAAAAACACACGTTCTTAACACTTAACATTGCAAAAAGGTATAAAAATACAGTGACTGAACTCTCAGAGGGATTCCTGATGAACACTTTGAACTAAGAGGTCTCTGGGAATCCAGAGGGCCCCTGACCCCCCCGTCTGGGTACTCCCTGTTCCCACAAGCCCATACTCAGGGTTGGCGGGAGCCCGGGGTTCCCTGATCCCCGGCTCGGACAGTCTGGGGCAACATTTCCCACGAAGGGGGCTGGACTGAGGTGGGGCCCACAGACACTGGGTGGCTCTGATGATGGTGGGAAGGCCCGTCCTGGGTCTGGGGTGGCACTGGAGCCCCCACCCCTCAACACTGCCCCCCGGGCTCCCCTTCATCCACAGCTGAGCTCCGGGGGCCCTGAAGGCCCTGGCTCTGGGTGAGTTGTGCTGGAAAGGAGGCCCTTCTCGGGCCTGGCCACGGGGCTGCTCTCCAGGACGGCAGCTGGGAGGGGTTGTTCGTTTCTCGGGGTGCCGGTGGCAGGGGAGGACACCAAGCTCCTTCGAAGCTCCTGCTGCAACTGTCCCTTCAGTGTGGACACCTGGGGAAGAGAAGGGAGGGCTGGCCAGTCCCCAGTTTGACTGCGGAGTTGGGGGCGATGATGGTGGACCCTCAGTCATGGAGCCAGGCTTGCTTACATCCGGGAGCTCCCAACCAGCCCCCTCCTCTGGCTCCACACTTCCATCCCTGCCCAGCTTCCCCGGGAGGGGTCGGCAGAGTCCTACTGGTTCTGCAGTCCCCCAGGAACTGGGTTGCCGAGTACCTGCTCCTCCAGCCCACGCACCCTCTGCCGGTGGGCCCACTCCCGTGCCTCCAGGGTGCGTTCCGTCTGCACCTGGGCACTGCGCAGGCGCTGCACCTCCAGCTGCAGTTCCAGCCGCTGCTGCTCCTCAGCTTCCAGCTGGGCGGGGCTAGGGTCCTGCTCCAGGGTCACCACTTGGGCCTGCCGGAGAGGCCACTCGTCAGGAGTTGAGGTGTGTGTGTTGGGGCAAAGCCAGTGCAGGTAAGGAACTCAGAAGAGGTCCTTGCTTGTCCCCCCACTCCCACCATCCAAATCCTGGGTCAGGGTATCTAGTGATCCCCACTCAGGCACGTGCCTGCACACATCCACATGTGCACAAAAGCATGCTTGTACGTACTCAGCCTATGCTAAGTACAGATGCATGCAGATGTGCAAAAAGTTCCAAACTCCTGCATGTATTACATATGTGAAGGTGTCTATCACACACACACATACAGCCTGTTCCTAATAAATATGTCACACCCATGCAGACTCATGCCCTGTGAATGAGAACACTGCCACACACATCCATGACACGTGAACACATGGGCTCACGTGCGAGCAGGCCTCTCGCATCTTTTCTCCTCACTTTGGTGAGGACCCCCGGCTCTGGGCCACCGCTCCAGCGGCTCATGGGCCGTGGGGGTTAGGGACCCTGGGCTGGCTGGGCCACCAGTAACTGCATTGACTGCCTGGCACTTGAGCTGGGGTGGAGGCGGGGTACAGGGCTAGGAAGAGAGAGGGTTCGGGGCGGGAGGACAGGGGCTGGACCTCCAGCAGCTGGATCTGCCTCTGGGCCTCAGCCAGCTCCAGCTCAACCCCCGAAAGTGTGCGATTCAGGTGGCCCTTCTCGGTGCTCAGCCGCACTGTGTCCTCGTGGCTGCGAAGCTTCTCCCGCTCCACCTAGGTGGGGCGCACAGGACGGGATCAGGGCGTCCGGGGAGGGAGACAGTACCCCTGGGGTCGGGGGAGGGCCCTCAGAGAACAGTGTTAGCTTAGAGGAGGGCCCAGGGGGACCCTAGTTCCCAGACCCAAGGGACATGCAGCAGGGACCAGCCATGGTGATGCCAAGAAGAGAGGAGGCCCACCTTGTCCAGCGTCCTCTTGAGGGCCACCCGGTCCTTCTCCAGCCGCTGGGCTGCGTGCTCCGCCTCCCGCTTCTCGGCCTCCAGCTGAGCCAGGGAACGCTGTAGGCTGCCCAGGCGCTCCTGCAGCCGCCGCCGCTCATCCTGCAGCTTCTGGACCGCGTGCAGGGACACAGCCTCACCCTCCTGTCGTTGCCGCAGCACCTGCAGGAGAAGCCGGCAAGCCGCTAGTGCACCTGGGCCTCCTGTGCGCATGAAGCCAGGGGCTGAAGAGCTCGGCCTGCTGTGCCCGCTCACAAGGCAGTGTGATTGCCAGGCCCACATCAGAACTGTCACCCGGGGCCAGATCGCTCTCTTGGGCCTCAGTCTCCCCATCTGTATGATGGGGCTTGGACTGTATGTACCACTCTTCTTCTCTGGGAACTGGGCCTGGGTTTGGGATGAGGTGGAAATGGGTGGGAAGGGGGGACCCCATCCTGAGGGTCTCACAGTCCTGGAGTCCAGGAGTCCACCCACCCTGGCCCTCACCTCCTGCAGCCTTTGCAGCTGGCCCTCAGCTTCCACGCGCTGCAGCTCCAGGTCCGCCAGCTCGCCCCGCATCGTCTGCACTTGCGCACCCAGGGAGCCATTTTGCTTCCGTGTCTCAGCTAAGGCCTGCCGAGTGGCTTCCAGGCGTTCCTGGGGGGACAGGGACTGATGGTACCAGGCAGACTGGGGGCTCTGCTGCAAAGAGCTTCCCTCCACTTTACCTTTGGGCCCCAGTTCACAGCCCTGAATAGGTTGTCATCTCACCTGGGGGTGAGTCAGACAGCAGGCCAGGCCTCATAGCCACTGACCTTCATATGGTGGGGACGACTCAGACCCCAACTCTTCCCTCAGGGCCCTGCCCCTGAGTGTGTCTAAGCCTCCACAAAGAAGTCCATTCCCTTACTAGGTCCTCCCCCGTCTCCTCTCATTGGTGGATGCTTTCACTGTGCCCACACCCTCCCTCAAAGTCAGCTCTTTGATTGGCTCCTTCCTCCAAGTCTTCTGACTGGCTAACTCTCACTCGGCCCACCTCCAGCCTGACCCTGGAGCCCCCATACTTGGAGCACTTGGCGGTCATGTTCGCAGGCCGTCAGGGTCTTCTGCAGATGCAGATTCTTGTCCTGGGTGCTGGTGAGGCTGGTGCTGTTCTGGGCCAGGGCTTCCGTCAGCCCCTGCACCTTGTCACGTAGAGCCCCTTCATTCTCCTCCACCTTGGCCAGGGCGCCACTCAGTCGCTCAACCGTCAGCTGCAGAGTCCCAGCCTTCACCTCACCGTCTGCCACCTGGCAGAAAGGACAGACAAATAGTCAGCGGTGCTGTTTTGAGCTTTGGGCTTTCATCGCTGATTGCTCATGGTTCCCATGTGCTCCCAACGGCTCAGCCTACTGCAAGCTGGTCCACCCCCGTTAACCACCCTCACCCAGAGCACCATCAACCTGGCTGCCCTCAGACCCGGCGGGCTCCTCTCCATTCTCCTTCCCTTTTCCTCCCTGCTAAGGAGGGGAGAGGTAGCCACCACAACCCTGAAATGTTCTGAGTTCCTGACTTTAACAGGTGACCTTATAATGCTCCATATAACAGTCACTGAACATTCCTGTCAAGAGGGGAACTTCCTGGCAGCCAAGGCAAAAAGGGAAATCAGTAACAGTGACATTTCTTAAGGTGTCCCACATGCCTCTTCTGAGTGCAGATTCTGTGATCAAACAGGCCCTGGCTCTTAACAGTGACCTTGGGCGGTAATGTTACCGCTCCAAGCCTTGGTTTGCTCATCTGTGACGTGGGGACGACAGCGCTTGCCTCACAGAGGTGTTGGGAGAACTGCGGTCCCTGTAGAGGACTTGGCACAGGGCGTGCAGATGATAAGGCTGCAGGGAGAGGATGGGACCCACCTCTCTCTGCAGGGAATCCACCCGGTCCTGGAGGGCCAGGGCCTGGGCCTGCCGGTCGCTCAGGCCCAGGCGGCTGCGCTGCAGTTCCCCCTCAAGGGAGCGCCGCTGCAGCTCCAGCTTGATGGTGTGGCTCTCGGAGGCGTCCAGCACCTCCTTTAGGCGCCGCTTCTCGCTCACCAGCTTCTCCTCGTTGGCCTTCATCTTGCTGATCTTCTCCTGTGCGTGGGAGAGGGCGCAGGCCTCAGCTGTCCTGCCCACCCCACGGCTCCCACGTCCCTCAGGGCCCTGAGGAAAAGTGGGAGCAGCCTCCAAGTGGCTGGACTAACTGCTCACTGTGGGACTGGGGGCCAGTCGGGACCCTGGAGACCTCAGCTTCCCCTGTGCTCACAGGATGGGTTCACTTAAGGACCACAGCGCACGCTCCGGTTTTGGCTGAGTCTAGCAGGTCATGTGATCTAGGATTAGCCCTCGCTGCTCTCCGCCCTATTCTGCATCTGCACAGAGGGGACTGGACTGGTCCAAGGGTACCACAATCAGCCCCAGGGAGGGGGCTGTGCAAATGCAGATTCCCAGGCTTTCCTCTACCCCCGTGTCATGCTCCATCCGGAAGCGGGCCTAAAAGCTGCATGTGGGGCCTGAGCTCAGCCAGGCAGGAGCCCTGGGCCCTACAGGGTTTGGAGCCTCACCTCCTCCCTCCCCGACATGGGGTCAGACAGCATGGGAGGCTTGGGGAGTAGGGAACGGACAGAAAGACGAATGAGTCCTTGCATTCCTGTTACCAGCCCGGAGACGGGGTGGTCAAAGGGTGTTATTACAGCACCCCCTGGCCTGGCCACTCAACCGCCCCACTCAGAGCCCCAACCCTCCATGTCTACACCCGGCAGCCCCAGTCTGGCTCCTGCCCAACTTTGTTCCCAGCCTCCTCCTGCGGCCCCTGCGGCTGGGCCCATGGCCAGAGCTGGGGCCGCAGACACAACAATCCGGCTCAGGGCCGGCCCAGAGCCAGAGGTGGGGGTGGGCGGTGGAGGCCAGAATGGAGGGCCAGGGGAGGACAGTGGAGAGGCGGGGGGGACCTGGGGCTGCAAGAAGGGCTCAAGGCTTCAGCAGCAGGGACCGTCGGCACGAGAGCCTGTGGCCCCTGCTGAGACACACAGGCACGCGCAGTACACACAGATGCTCCCTGTGTGGCTATACAGAGATGAAGGAGACACAGGCCCCCCAAGCATGCCCTCTGTGTTAAGATCACATGTGCGTCGTCTCTGGGGGACAATTATAGGTCTCCCCTTCATAGATGAGAACAATTAGACGCAGAAAGGCCAAGAGGCAGCAGGGCCAGGACGTGAACACAAAGCTGCCAGGCTCAAAAGCCCAGGCTCAGTGCGCCCTAGTGGCTTAGTGGTTAAATCTGCTGCCTCCAGCCGGGCATAATCCACATACGTTCCAAAGACTCAGATTGGCAGCCCAGGGCCAGAGGGAACAGCCAAGATGAACAACTAAATAAAATAAATAAATGCTTCTTCCTCCTCTCTCTTCCTGCCTTCCTGCCTAATCGCCTTTATTTCTGCCTACACTTCTCCTAAGGAAAAGAGAAAAAAAAAAAAAAAAAAAAGCATAGGCTCTTTCTTCTACAGCCTAGTAACTTCAGCATGGGACGAGATGATGGAATCTGGGCTCTTGGAGAAAGCCACAGGCCAGTCATTTCAGTGGTGCTGAGACCCAGACAAGTAGTAACAGACATGAGCAGGACATACGGATATCCATTCGGCCCCACAGAGCTCCCCCACCCCATCTCGTAGCTCCTGCCTACCTGGCTGGCCCGAAGCTCACTCTGGGTGGCCTGCAGACTCCTCTCCAGGGTGGCCACCTGGTCCAGTGCAGCCCGCCGCTCCCGCTCGCTGCGTCGCACACCCTCCTCCTGCAGCGCCAGCTCAGCCTGGGTCCCGCTCAGCCGCCCATCCACACTGCGCCGGGCTGTGATCCCCCCAGGCCCCATCAGGCCTGGCCTGGCACAGCCCCAAACCTGAACCAAGCCACAAAAAGCCCGACCTGTCTGCCACCCACCCAGCGCCTGCCTTTCTGAGCCCTGGAGAATCTGCACATAGGATGGGGCTCACTGGGAAGGGCCCCACAGAGGAGACAAGTGCCAACTCAGCTCGTGGTGGCCAAGCAGGGACACGGGAACCTCTCAGGCCAATGCCCCAACCTTCCACCTCAATTGCTAAGAGGCCAGAGAGCAAAGCAAGGACCCAGGGGCCCAGGCTCACCTTCCTCGCTCTCGGCCACAGCCTTCTGCAGCTGCCTCACCCGCAAGCTTGCACTGTCCCTCTCGGCTTCCGTCTCAGCCAACTGGCGACTCAGAGCACTTGTCTGGACTCGAAGCTCGTCCTACCGTCACGATGCAGGGGTGGGAAAAGGGAAGCCCCCTGTTCTGATAACTTGCAGCACCGCAGCCACCCAGATCCCCACCCAGCCACTCACTCCAGCCTCACCCGTTCCCTCTGGGTGCTGCGCAGCTCCTGCAGGAATTCTCGGAGGGCCCCCTGCACCATCTCAGGATCCAGGTCTGGAGGGGCTGGGGAGGTGGCAGGTCCTGGGGATGCTGGCTCAGACCCAGGACTGCATTCCAAGGGGCTGGGGCTGCTGAGTCCTTCCCCGATCCCTAGAGGAGGAGACGTGCTCAGGGACGCAGGAGACACTGGCCTCTCCTGCCTGGATGGTGCTTGCACCTGCAGGCTCCTAATGCTTCTCCCACCCCTCTGTACCCCACAGTCCACAGGAGCTTCCCAGAGTACAAAGTGGGTGCCCTCTTGTTTAACCCCTCGCCAGTCCCCACAACCCTCACAGTCAAGCCTACCGTCCTTGGCAAGGCTCTGAGGCCCTGTTGTTTATTCCAACATCATCTTCTCACTCTTTACAAGCTGGCCATTCTACATCACCCTCAGTCCCCTTGTTCTAGAACATTCCCTCTTCCAGTTCCAGGGCCTTTGTACAAGCAATTCCTTCTCTCCCCAGAGGCTCCTGATCCTAGGCTGCATTGGGGCGAGCTCATTCTATCCTCATGGGGCTCCAAGGTCTGCCTCTACACCCCGACCATGAGCATCATGAGGCTGCATCCCCAGGGTTCAGTCCAAGGTGAGCTCTCTACAATCTCCATCAGCCTGCACTGAGTGCTTACTACATGCCAGGCACTGGCCAGTGCTTTCTCTGCCTCACCTCATTTCATCCACATGAGCATTCCCAAGAGGAGGCTAAGTGAACTCTAAACACTTATGTGATTTGCTTGGTTTCAAAGTTGGGAAATCCCAGAGCTAGGACTGAATGAACCCAGGTAACCCAATTTCCCAGCAGAAAACATTGAACTTTGTTCTCCAAGGGGGCAGGCCGACGAGACAGCGCGACACTTGCAGGCCAACGTCAGAACTGCAGGATGGAGGGCGGTGCATCCTGTTCCTTCATCTATTTTCCTGACCTGCTTCCCAGCCTTCACTACCACTGATATGTTCACATTATAATTTATATATCACATTTATCGTCTACTACTCTTACTCCTGGAATATAAACCCTAGAACAGTGGGAGTGTGTGCCAGTTTTGTTTAGTGTTCTAACCCCAATGCTAAAATTGTTTGTACCCATTAGGAGCTTAATACTAAGCAACTGAATGGATACGATTCTGAGCTAATCTCGTGGATTTGAAGAGGTTATGGTAAATCTCCCATAGGTCTCAGAGTCCAAGGGCTCTGCTCTAGGGCCTTGGAATCAAGAAGAAACTGCAGTCTGGATGAGACAAGAGGAACACTCCCTCTACCCTTGAAACACAGAGCTCACTTTCCCAGGTCACCCACTGAGAGAATATCTTTTGAAGGAGATGCTGGGTGAGGGTCGGGTGGGGTGTGCATCTATCTGGGAAGAAAAACAGGTCATAGGCCTGGTGTGGAGCTGGGGATGGGAGGTCGCAAGGAATGAGGTGCTAGTGGAGAAAGGCAGGATGGAGGAGTAAATGCTTAGAGGAGTTAGGAGCATTAAGAAGCTGTACCTGGTGCACCCTGGTGGCTTAGTGGTTAAGTCTGTGGCTTCCAGCAGGCACAGCCCACGTGTATCCCAAGAACCCGGGTTCATATCCAGGGATCGGGGTGAACCACCAAGAACAACTAAATAGAATAAAGTGCTTCCTCCCCGTCTCTTCCTGACGGCCTACTTGCCTTCATTCCTGCCTGCAACTTAACTCTTTTTTTTTTAAAGGAAAGATGCAGGCAGGAATGAAGGTGAGTAGCCAGCCAGGCAGGCAGGAAGAGAGAGGAGGAAGATGCATTTTTATTTTCTTTGTATTTAGTTGTTCGCACTGCTTGTTTTCCCCCTGGGCCAGGGACTTGAACCCAGGGGTATGTGACTTGGGCTCCTTTGGAGGCGATTGATCTAACCTCTGCTCCACCAGGGCGCTCCAGGGTCTTTAGTTTAAAAAAAAAAACAAAAAACCGGACCAGATCCTTGAAGGGAAGAAGCCCTAGCTAGGAGGTGGGATGAGACCTGGCATCATGAGAGAGGCGAGAGAGGCGTAGCCTGACGCGTGACTCATCGATGGGCGGGCCCTCTGAAGCTACCATCACGTGGAGGCGGGGTTTTAAACTGTTCATCAAAGTAGAGGCGTGACCCAGCAAAGGTAAAACGGAAGGACAGCGTGGGCCGAGAAGTGGGTGCCGCCCACGGGCCTGCCTTCTCCAGCGGTTCTGGGCTCACCTGCAGTGCGCGGGCCCCGAGCAGGCGACCCGGGTCCACGCGGCGAGGTGGGGCTGGACGTGCGGCCGAGACCCAGGCCTCGGCGCAAAGCCGAGCGCAGACCACCCAACTGGGCCTCGGCGGCGCGGCGTTGCACCTCCACGCGGGCCAGCTCGGCCTCCAGTCCTTGCGCGCGGCCCTCCGCTGCGCTCAGCCGCAGCCCCAGCTCCGCAGCGTCAGCCCGCAGGGCCTCCAGCTTCACTTCCAGTCCCCGGGCGTGATCCAGCCGCTGCTTCTCAGCACTGCGCGCCTCCTCCAAGGACCCCAGCAGGCCTCGCTCGCGGGTCCTGAACTCGCCTTCTTGATCCTGCAGCTTCCTTTGGGCTCCCTGGAGCTGGGGCGGAGGTGAAGCCCCAAGGGGGAGGTCAGCAAGGCTGCCCCCCCGCAACCGGCTGCCCCACCTTCCAGGCCGCCGCTGGAGCTCCCAGCTAGACGAGGCATGCACACTGTTCCTTTAGTGATCTCCACCCAGGAGGTCAGGGATGGGCATGGGAGTGTAGGAGGGAAGTACGGAAATTCTAATTTATCTCTTCCTACAGTGTATATATGCCTTACAATGTACACAGTTAATTAGCAATAAGCTAACAGCTAACACAGGACCTATCCGTGCCAGGCACTAAGTACTTTCCCCAGAAAATCAACTCCAGTTTCTCTTATGAATCGTTTCCATTTTACAAATGCAGAAATAGGTACAGAGCAGTTAAGTAAGGTAACCAAGGTCACACAGCTAGTAAGCTGAGTCAGAATTCAAAGCCAGGCACTATGGATCTAAAGGCCGTTTTCTTAGCCACTCGGTATACTGCCTTCCAGGGCACATCACTGATCAGTAGGTCTCACACTGAGGGCATCTTCTGAAAAATGATGCTTTGGTGGAGGGCATGATAAACACACACATATACACATTCTCTCTCTCTCTCTGGTTTCGAGAATGAGTCAACTGCTCATAGTCATTAGTTTCTCTCGAAACCACCTTCTGGATGTCAGCACCGGCACCTCTTGAGCACAGAAAGGTGGAGCAACTTAGTCAAGGTCACGGTAGATTCAATGCAACAAAACAGTCAAAAAAGGTAGAGTAGAAAAAGTACAGGCTTTGGACTCAGACAGACCTGCATGGCTGTGTGAGCTTAAGTAAACCCCTTGACCTCTCTGGGACTCAGTGTCTGGTTCTCTCTGTAAAATGGGACTAACTGTACCTACCTCCAGAAGCTGCCGGAAGATCAAACAAGGTTATACGTGCAGCGTTCCCCCCACGCCCCATTCCCTGCTGCACTGTTCTTGCAGTTATTATCACTGCCAGGGACCAATCATGCAGCAGGGACAGGGACAAACCCAAGGAGCCGGATGACCCCGCCACTAGAGACCCCACCTGCTTCGTGCTGGAGGAAGGAGAGGCACAGGCACACCTGACTGCCTTCTAGAGCCCTCCTCCTCCAAGCAGCTGGCTCGCTGCCTAGTTACCTCCTGCCGCACGGCATCCAGGCTGGCCTCACCCTTCAGCAGCTTCTGTCGGAGACCCAGGGCCTCCCGTCGGCCCTCCTTTTCTGCCCGCTCGCCCTGCGCCAGGCGGCCCTGCAGCTCCACCAGCTCACGGCCCAGCCTGGCGTTCTCACTGTCCAGCACCTTCATCTGTGGGAGGGAGCAGACACAGGTGGGGCCCAGTACCCCTTCTCAGCACCCACAGCCCCTCTGCCCAGGTGGTGGTTGAAAGCCCACAAGCTCGGACAGCAGCCTGTTCAGCCCTGGCCCATACCTGCCTCATCCAGGTCGGACTCGGGGGGCGCTCGGCACCACAGTGCCAGGGGCACATACATCACATGCCACCCCAGATGTCACTGAGCTCGAGCCATGACAGACCCCTGCGCACCAATGACCTGAGTTTCCTACCCAAGCACAACGACCTCTTATGGGGAGTGGGAGAGAGGGCTGAACCCCTATAAACCAGGAGTTCTGCAGACCGGAACCACAGTCCACAGAGCCCCTGGTTGCCTCTCTCACCTGTAGGACGATGCCAAAGCATTTCACTCACATTAACTCATTTAATCTTTACTCATCCCTCCACGGAGTAGGTACTAACTTTATCCCTATTTAACAAAAAAACTGAAGCTCAGAAAGGGGAAGCAATTTGCCCTAAGTCACACAGCCCACAAGCAGCAGACTTGAACTCAGACAAATGGACTACGAAGGTGTGTTCTAAGTCCCTGTTATAGCAGGGGGAACAGGAGGTCATGCTGTCCCATACGAAGTACCCAGTGAGAACCCGGCACACAAATGCGAGTTCCTTTTTCTTTTCTTTTCTTTTCTTTTTTTTAAAGGCAAAGTACAGGGAGGAACGAAGGTGAGCAGAGACAGGCAGGCAGGCAGGGAGAGAGAGGAAGAAAAGGAAGAAGCATGTTTATTCATTTTATTTAGTTGTTCATCTTGGCTGTCCCCACCAATCCTAGGATGGGAACTTGGGATCCCTGGATGTACGTGGACTGCGCCCAACCCCTTCTCCAGCAAGGGGCGCCACACATGGCAGTTTCTTTCAGAGATTCCTGTGGTTTGCAGGCCTTCAGCTGAGGCCAGGGGGCCGGGGTGGGAGGTGGAGACAGTGATATTCTCACTGTGGTATCTCAGGCTGAAGCAGAGCTTAGAAGTCTGTTTCCTGTGCCTACTCTGAGTCTTTAGAATGAGAAAGCCCCCCATGTCCAGGGAAGCGCCAGGTATACAGCAGGCACTTTTTTTCTTATTTTCAAACAGAGGTGCAGGCAGGCAGGAAGAGAGAGGAGGAAGAAGCATTTTATCTAGTTGTTCATTTCAGTTGATCCCCGGTCCTGGGCCTCAAACCTGGGTCCTTGGGCTGTATGTGGGCTGTACCCCAGGCATGGGCTTAACACCTGAGCCAGCAGGGCGTGCTGATAAACAAAGACTGACTGGGACTCATCTACAGACTGCCTAGGGCTGCTTTCTCATCACAGCGGCAGAGCTGAGCCGTGGCAACTGAGGCTGTGTGAGCCGTAGAACTGAAAATGTTTACTAGTGGGCTTTTTACCAAAAAGCTCCCAGCTCGTGATCTGGTTCACAGGATCGTCACAGATTTCTGAGAACGGGACCCAGCTCTAGACCCTCTCCCTGGAGAAATGTGAATGCGCGTGTACACAAATGTACACACAGACACACTGGCATTTCAGGGTTTGGAGACTCTCCAGAGCCCACCCAGAAATACTAGATTAGGGAGGAAGCCTTGCTTTATTCGAGCCCTCGTTTTACATGAGCGACCGCAGCTCCTGAAAGGGCACCAGGGGCTCACAGCAAGTGCCTGGGAGAGGGTACCTGGCGCCGGAGCTCCTGCAGCTCCCTCCGAGCCTCCAGCCGTGAGTGCTCCACCTCCTGCAGCCCAGCCCGCAGCTCCCCGGCCTCCTTGCCCACGGCTGCCCGTGCCTCCTCCAGGAGCACCAGCTTCTGCTCCTTGTCCTCGTTGGCAAGTTTCAGGCTGGAGGGGAAGGAGAGTGGAAGTCAGAGGCAGCCTGAGGCCCAGGGAAGAGTATAGCTTGAGACTCCTCACAAAAATCCCTTCTCCTAATTCCTGGGCCAGCTCTTGGCCTGGAGGTGGCTACCCATGGGGAACCCCTCCTGAGCTGAGCCCTCCAGGACCAGACACCAGGCTATTGGCCAGGAAAGGTGGACCAATGACTAGGACCAGAATAGGGGTGAAGAGAGACATGTACTGGTCTCCAGAGTGACGTCAGCTGGGGTAGGGGGGTGTCAGAGTCAGCCCACTCTGCCTGTTGCCACCTTGTCCCCTTCCTTTAGGTAGGAAAATCCCCTAAAACGACCCATGTGCCCGGCTGTGGTTCGAGGGCAGACTCCCCGTAAGAGTGATTTCTCCAGAACCTGGGGTTGAAGCTCTGTTCCAGGGTCGAGATTCAGTGTGAAGGATGTGTGTGCGTGTGTGTGTGCGTGAGTGCATGCGTGCGTGCGTGCGTAGGGCTTGGGGCTGCCTGTCACCCACCTGATCCGCTCGCTCTCGGCCTTCTTGACGGCGGCCCGCAGCTCCTCGTTGGAGCGCCGCAGGGCCTCGCGCTCCTTGGCACCCTCGCCCAGGCTGCGCCGCAGCTCGCCCGCCTCCTGGCGCTGGGCCTCGCGGCAGTCCTGGCTCTCGCGCACCTTGCGCTGGGCTTCCAGCAGCTCCCGCCGCAAGCCGTCGCGGGCTTCCTCCTGCAGGCGCAGCTGAGTCCGCAGCTCTTCTGCCTGTGCCGACAGTGGGTATCCCCAGGGCAGGGAAAAGCCCCTCAAGCTCAGCTTGTTGGAAACTGGCCCATCCCGGCATCGCAGCCACGTGCCCACCCTCTCCCTCTGCAGTGGCTCGGCCCACGGGGGTGACTTATGATTTGGGGCAAAGCTTGCTGGAGCCAGCAGGGCTCCACCTGAAGTCGCCATCAATCAGGACTGTCCCGTGGATGACACCACTAGGGCAGGGACCCCACCCGGCCCTCCTGAGTGCCCTGAGTCCCACGTATACGCAGCAGGTATTTATCAATGCTTGCTGCCGCCTTTCTAACCTGGCCATTCATTTAAACGCAGGGGCACATCCACTCTGCCATGCCTCCACTGGACCAGGCCCCCTACCAGCCCCCAGTGGCAGGAATGGGGTGCTGCCCAGAAAGAGGGGCAGATGGATGGCTCACCTCGCGCAGACTAGACTCCCGCTGTCTGCCCAGATCTCGAGCCTGCTCTTGCAGCCTCTTCACCTCCTGGGCATGGGCCGTGGTAGCCTCTTCAAGCTGGGCCCTCAGGTCCCGCAGCTCCGACATCAGGGCGTTCACCGTGCTCTGGGACAGAAGGGCTCCTGAGACTCGGTCCTACTGGGGTGCCTCCCCCTGCTGCTACCGGAGGGGCAGGTTGAACTGGCCACTCACAGCTCCAAACACAGCCCTGCCCGCTGGCCTGCCGCGCCCTCTGCTGATACCCCCTGCACACTAAAGGATGCACCTCCCTGAGAAGGGGACTCCCAAGGAAGATCTGAAGCTCCCCGTCAGCTGGGGGGCTCCTCCCAGTGGGGTGTGGCCCCCTCCGATCAGCCCTACCCGGTCCTGTTCCTGCCGGCTCTGGGCATCTCGCTTCTGCCGCTCCATCTCCAGGGAGACGGCGGCCAGGCTGTGTCGCGTTCCCATCAGCTTCTCTGACAGTGCCGTCTTCTCGGACTCCTTCAGGGACAGGGCCTGGGCAGAGGCAGGGCACAGAGGGCCTGGGTGTTGGTTGATTCTGGGGATGTGCTGGGACCTTCCTCTCACCCTGCCCTGGGCAGTGTGTCCACTGGGGGCCCGGGACAGAGGTACAGACCCATCCCTGCTGCAGCCCCAGAAAAGCCCAATGGCAGTTACAGGAGGTCCAGACGTGCAGACGCCAGAGCTCTCGCTAACGTGCCTTGGCGACCCTGAGGCAGGTCTTCGGTTATTCTCATATTACAGGTGAGGAGACTGAGACTCACACAGCTCAAGTGACTTGCCCAGGGTGAGAAGCGGGAAAGGATGGGAGATGGACCCGGGGACCCTGTCTCCACACATTACGGGGGAGTCAGGAGCTGGGATGCATGGAGGCATAGTGAGGACTGCTCAGAAGCCGTGGCCTGGGCAGCGGGGAGGGTGGGGCACAGGGTCATCACTCCTAGAACCAGGGTTGATGGTGTCACCACTGTGACAGCCCATCTCTCACTGTCCACTATGTGGCAGGCAGGGGCTCACTGGACACAAGGTTCACCCCTTTAATACTCCTAATCTGCGGGGGAAGAAACAGGCCCAGAGAGGGGCTCCAACACCCTAGCAGCTGGCGGCTGAGTGGCCCCTCGGGCATCTGCGGAGGCCACCCCTGGGCTCACGAACCTGCTGCTTCTCACTCTCGGCCAGGAGGAGCCCCTCGTCCCGCTCCTGTTGCAGGGCAACGATCTCCTCACTCAGCTCTTCCTTCTCGGCCTCCAGCCGGGCCAGCAGCTCCTCCCGCTCTCGCTGCAGCTGACCCTGCAGCTGGGCCCGCTCTGCCTCCAGCTCCCGCCATGCTGCCTCCTGGGGGCCAGGCCCGGGCATAGTAACCCCACAGGCTGGCACAGCAGCCCCTCACCAGCCTCATGGCGGCAGGGGCCAGCTGTTCCCCAGCCCCTGAGAGGCAGGGCAGGTAACCAGGTCATGACATGGTGGGGCAGGTGATAAGGTGGTGACAGGGACATGTCAGGGCTGTGCGAACCCCAAGGAGCAGTGACAGCTGGGTCTGGGGGTCAGAGAATGTTTCCTGCAGGAGGGACGAGGAGCAGCCAGCCGGGCAAGGAGACAAAAAAAAGTGAGCCCCAGGCCCAAAGCCCCCCAGAGGAAAGAGGGCACAATGTACAGGGGAAAATAACATCCAAGGTCACTGGAGCTTGGATATGAGGGAACATGGTGACCGCAGTCACAGGCCGCAGCCAGGCTGGAATTTGCAGGGGGCTGGGGGGGTGGGCCTGGTTCTGAGGACCATGGGGCCCGCAGAGTCTCCAGCCATCTGAATTTAGACTGGGGGCGATCAGAAGCTGCAAAGGGGACTGGGATTGGGGATTAGGGTCGAGGGTCAGCTGTGAGAATGAGGGGGGCTGGGGGTGGGTGGCAGAGTAGCTGGAGGGAAAAGTACAGCCTTCGTGACATTAAGAAGCCAAGTCAGGCAATGTGGCTCCCAGCCAGGAACTGGCTCCGTGGGGACTGGGTGGGTAGGTGAGTGAGTAGAACCCATAGGCAAAGAGAGGCCCACTAGCGGGCAGGGGTGGCAGTGCCTTGGCCCCACCATCTGTCCGTCCCTAGCAATGGTGGGAAACATGGAGTGCTCAGGCGTCACCTGCTGGAGAACTGTGGTACTAACTACACAAACCCAAGATGGGCGTGAACAGGCCTCCTAAAGTCATATGGCACCAGCCTGAATGTCTTTTTCCAGGATGGGTGACACGGGTGCCCTTTCCCAGGGCTCACTCTGGAGGGTATCCCACCCACCCAGAGAGCACCTACCCAGAGAGCACCTACTGGGCTCAGTCACTGCTCACGTCTTTCTATGTGGATTTTCTCACCTCATCCTCACAGCGCCCCATGTTACCATCACCCTCGTTTTTACAGATGGGGAAACAAGGCAGAGACCTCACATCAGGTTCAAACCCAGAAACCACAACGCCGCAGCCAGTATCCTCTGTCCTGTCTTCTAGTGACCTGGCCCCTGGCTTTTCTAGGTGCTCAGTCCCAGAGTGAGCCTGCATATGTAAACAGCACTTCTTAGCAAATGAAAGTGCTTTCCCTATTCTACATTCATTCAGCATTTCCCTGTCTCAAGATCATCAGGACTGGACAAAATTTAGGGCCTGGGAATCTGCATGTCTGACAAGGTACCTCCCAGCTGTAGCCAGGGCTTCTGGAACAGAGATGAAGTTCCATTTCACATATGTGGAGACTGAGGCACAGAGGGACAGTGGCTCAGAGCCCCACCCACCCCAAGTCAACACCCAAACCTTCTCTCGCTGGAGTCGCTGCAAGTCCTCCTCATGGGCTGCCCGCTGCTCCCTCAGAGAGGCCTGGGCCTCACGCTCCGCCTGTACCAGCTTCTGGGCCATCAGCTCCTTGTCCAGAGATGCTCTTTCCTCTGTGGCTGCTATCTGCTGCCGCAGGCCCGCCAGTTCCCCTGCACAAGAGGGACAGTGGGAAGGGACAGGCCCAATGGGAACTTCCCTTCCTGTAGGCCAGCAGAGTCAGGCCAGGTGGGCCACATTGGCAAAATCCCAGGGGAGAGGCCCACCTGGCATCTAGGCTGGGTCCCCTTTGAGAAGCTTCACTTCCTGCCCTCTCTGGGCCTCAGTTTCCCCATCTGCTGCACAGACCCCACCCTCCATCCCTAGAAGGGCATCAATGGGATGAAATGACTGAAGAGGACTCCCCAAAAAGGGAGAACAAGAATCTAATATCCCCCATGAATGGCTGAGCACTCACTGTGGGGCAGATCCCTAGCTGAGTCCTTGATGGATCTAATATACCACAGCTCATAACCCGCCTGTGAAGCTGACCTCATCCCTGATTTATAGATGGGACTCGGAGGAGCCAGGTAACTTCCCAAAATGGCACAGCTTCCTTTGGCATCTCCTTTAATGACGTGAATAAGTAAATGGCTGTCACAAACAACCTTGGGGAATGATCAGCTGTCAGCACTACTGGAGGTGACCAGAGGGAGGACCCCACCGCGGAACATCTGAAAACCAGTCTTCCAGCATTTCCCTTCCTCGTTCTGTCTGGCTCAGTGGGATGAGGTCAGGAAAATGTATTCTCGGGACCCAAGCAGGGAGGGGCTTAGTACACGTGTGCTGAGAAGAAGCACCTGGAGCTCAGAGACTGGGTGGAGAACGTGATGGGAATCAGGGCTGGAGTGTGAGGCCGCGAGAGCGGTCTGAAAGGCAGTGATGGCTCCAGAGAGAGCTCAGAACTCAGTGCCCAGATGACAATAAACAGCAGCCACTGTTGGCTGAGCCAGGCGCTGTGCCCAGGCTGTGCGGTCATCACTACACCCTGGTATCAGCCATCGCAGGTGGGTACTGTCACCTAGCTGTACACGAGGAACCTGTGACCCAGAGAGGGAAAGGCTGGCTCAAGAAGGCTAGAGCGAGGAGGCAGTGAGAGCATCTGAACCCAGGACAGCCAGGTCCCACAGCCAGAACTGCCAACTCCCGTGAAATCCCAGAACTGGACAGGTTAGAGTCCAGACTGCAGCCTGGGAACCCCATACCTGTCAGGGTCTCCTTGGCCAACAGCAGGGCCTGTCCGTCAGCTTCCAGTTGTTTCCGCCGGGTCTCCAGCTGAGCCAGCTGCCGCTGTACCTCAAACAAGCTGCCCTCCAGGGCTTCCTTCTCCAGGCTGCAGCACACAGAGTCCCTGAGCCTTGGGGACACAGCTTCCCGGGCCTCGGGAAACTGTGGCTCCCAGGGCGTGGCCAGGGTGGGCCAGGTGCCAGCCTACCTGCTCAATGGGGCCCACACTCCCTGGGGGGGCTAGAGCCATAGCTAAGATGTGTTGTGAAGCCTGGCTCCTAAGTGACTGCCCCTGTGGGCTAATGCCCAGGTCACGGTGGGGCCCAAGGCAGCACCCCCAGGGTGGCTGGGACAGAGCCCAGGGCCTTACCGCAGGCGTGTGGCCTCCTCCGATAGGGTCCGGCCTTCACGCTCGGCTGCCACCAGCTGCACTGCCAGGCCCGCCCGCTCTTTGGCCAGAGCCTCCTTCTCACGGGCCGCCCGCTCCAGCGCCTCCACCTGCTGCTGCATCTGCTGCCGTGCCTGCTCCAGCTCCTGCTCCCGCCCGCTCAGCTGCCGGGAGAGCTGGCCCCCACCCAGGAAGTGTGAGCATCACCCCAGGACCCCCAGCCTGCTCATCACGCAGCACCCACCCCTGGGTCTGACCCGGCCCTGGCCCAGCTGGCAGAGACCCCATCTCTGCCCTGGCAGACTGTGTCCTTGGGCAAAGCACAGCCTTCTCTGGGCCTGCAATGCACACGTGTGCAAAAATGAGGGGCCTCCCTCAGTGTGGGGAGTAACAGAACCTTCCTGCACCTTAAAACTTCCAGAGAAGCCGAATATAGAAAACAGACCACAGGAGAGCTGCTCCGTGGCCTCAGAGTAGTGGGGCCTGGGACCCTGAACCCTGCAGTCCAGTTCCTGTAGGCCCACTCCAGGGACCCAGACCCTCCAGGGCAGATACCATATAAAAGATCCTGCACCCCTGAAGAAGAGGTAAGGCCCCTAGTGGCTGTGATGGCCCACCCAACAAGTCTAAGATTGCAATTCTCAACTTACTATCACATCATTCCCCTTTGCTGATCTGTGAAGAGACATGTGTATTTTTCTGAACAACCCTTTATGATAAGACCTGCTCATCCCATGTTACAGATGACGCAGACTGAGGCATGGGGCGGTTGGGCAGATTATTCAAGATCTCTGTCAGCAGAGGTGGGGCTGGATTTCAAGCCAGAATCAGGCTCATGAGCCTGTGAGTTGCCTTGGGATACGATGCAGGAGACTGGGAGCCTGCCCGCAGCCCACCCCGGTCCCCCTTCTCTGCATACACTCACCTGGGCCAGCTGCTCCTGCAGCCGGCAGCGCTCCTGGCGCAGCGTGGGGAGCTGGTGTTCTAGAGCCTGCCGGGCCTGCTCCGCCACCCGCAGGGAGCCTTCCAGGCCCTGCCGCTCCACCTCCTGCTCCAGGCGCTGCTGCTCCAGCTGCTCCTGCTCCTCCCGGGCTGCAGCGGCCTCTTGCTCCACCTGCCGCTGCCGGCCCAGGAGGACCACCTTTTCCTCCTCCAGCTGCGGGCCGGTGGGGTGGGGATGTGTGAGCAGACCAGCCCGGCCCCCCCATCCGGGAAAGAGCGTCTGATCTGTGACCCAGGAAGCTTCCTCCACCCACCCACCTTTTACAACCAGCCTGCGGGAGGCTCCCTGGGGGAAGGGGCAGGTGGGCTCTGGGGAGGGGGAAGAAGGGATGAGGGCCCTTGGAGCTTCTTTTCTCTGATACCATGAAGAGAAGACAGAGATAGAGGCAGGAGCCAAGACACACAGGGACAGGCACAGAGGTGCACAGGGAGATCTTCAGCGACACAAGGTGGGTGTGAGCTGAGGGTGGGCTTGGGACACCTCTGTGGGTCTCTCTGATTAGAGGGGACAGGTGGGCCTCTGGCGCACAAGCCTACCTGGGCGACAAGACGATTCAAACCCAGCTTGTCCTGGGCGAGGTTCTCGTTGAGGGCGCTCAGCTTCGACAAGGAGTCCCGCAGAGAGGCCTCCTCGGCCCTCAGCTTGGTCACAGAGAGCTCGAGAGCCACCCGGCCAGCCTCAGCCTGCAGGGGGCACCAGGAGGCCAGAGATATCAGACAGATAGGTGAAGAGGGGCAGCGGGAGGCAGGAAGAGATGTGCAGAGACAAGGAGGGATGGAGAGAGGCAGGAGGCTGGGATGTGGGGAGAGACCAGATGGGGCATGAGGAGCCAGGACCCTGAGGCTGGGGGCTTGGGGGGGACCAGGGAGCCACAACATGAGACTAAAACAGCCACTACAGAAGGGGTGCAGCCTGCACAGCTATTTTTAAAGATCCTCACACCACACAGCCGTGCCAGAATCATGCAGCCCAGCCCACACTGCAGGGCAGTCAGAGGGTCGCCCAGAGCGGGTCTAGAGGTGGCACTGCTCAGAGGCCAGACTACAGGGATGGGGACACGCACCCACCCAGGACTGTGCCCCCAACTCTCAGACCCCAGGACCTGCGTCCAGAGGTAGGACTGGAGGACCCTGACCAAAAGGCTCTGCCCCAGGAGAGTCTGAAGAGCAGGGGTAAGGCTTTTACTAACAGGTCAATTCGCTCAGAGCTGGGATCAGAGGTCAGCCTGTGTTCAGGAGGAAGGCATCAGCCTGTGACCGGCCAGAGGCCAGTCTGACACAGGGGTCGGTCAGTGGCTGGGATGAGAGTACAGAAGGCTGTATCCGTGCAGCAAACAGGGGCCCACCTTGGTCAGCGCCTCGGCCACCTCGGCCTTCTCCGCCTGCAGCACATCCCGCTGCAGCGCGGCACAGCTCAGCGCCTCTCTCACCTCCAGCAGCTCCTTCGCCAGCCCTGAGCGCTTCGCCTCCAGCTGCTCCAGCTGCCTGTGGCTGTGGGAAGAAGGCCAGGCGCACCCCAGGTCATTTCGCTGCCCTGAGTCTCCTGCAGCCAGACAACCAAGAGCAGCCCGGAGGCGGGCAGGACCCCGGGGCACGAGGACAGCCATGCCCACTGCCTTTGGCTCTGGGACTTGGAGCATCACTTTTCACGTCTGGGAAATGGGCTGACACTTTGCTTCCTGAAGCTGTGATGGCACAAGACCTATCGTTCATGATTGAACAAGAAGCGCTTAAAATAGTGCCTGACAGGATCTCTCCAAGGGCCTTCAGAAATAAGAATATGCCCTGCTGCAAGGTGCCATTACTATTCGTTATGTCTCAGGGAAGTAAGCAGGGCAGTGGTTCAGAGGTTCACTCAGAAGGCAGAATGCTTGGGTTCAAATTGTGGCTCTCCCACTACTAGCTGTGTGACCTCGGGCTAGTTACACAACCTCTCTGTGCCTCGGTGTCTCCAGCCACAGAAAGGGGAGAATAGTAACTCCTACATCATAGTTCTCATGAGATTTAAATAGGAGAACGCATGCTTAAAATGGCATCTGGCACTTGGCAAAATTAGTATTTAATCTTATTACTATAATAGTCAACTGAAATATAATTAACATTACTACCTTATTTTAATTATTGCTACCATCATTCACATTCTACCTGCTACCAGTTCTCCAGTCCCAGGTAAATGATGTCTCTCGAGCCTCAGTTCCCTGAAATGAGGCTGGAAGACCCTCATCAGTGGGGTGTAGGAGACTCCTCGAGACAGGAGGAGGCTGATGACATGGCAGGTGCTCCCTTGTCCCCAGGGACACGATTGGGAGCCCCCAGACCCGTGGCAGAGACCAGAAGCTCCTCACCTGCGCTCGAGCTCCCTGCGGGTTCTTGCACTGTCCTGCACTGTGTCCTCCCGCTCCTCCTCCAGCTGGTCCCGCTGGCGCCGCAGCTCCTCCTGGGACACCTGCAGCTTCTCCTGCTCCTGCCGTAAGTCCTCAGCCTGCTGCTGGGTCACCTGCAGACTGCAGGACAGACTGTCCTTCTCCCTGCAGGACAAGGAAGTAGGAGTTGAAGGGCTGCTGGGGCCACATCCCTCCAAATCTAGGCGCCCACCTCCAGGAAGCCTTCTGCAATCCTGCCCACAGATAACTCATCTCGTCCGCATCTCCGGGGGGCAGATTCTTCCTGACAGAGGGAGCCTGGGTGCCTTCTCCCCAACCCGCCCACTTGGAGGCCCTGGCATTCTCTCCAGCCACTCCCCTGGGTTAAAGAGGCCAGGCCTGGCTCCTGGGACACAACCCCAGTTGTGCTCCCAGCTCTACAAGGCCAGGTGGCCAGAAACAGGTGGCCTCCTCAATTCTGGGAGGCCGAATAGAGCTGGGTCTGTGCCGACCCCATGGCTTTCTGTGCCCAGGGCAGCAGCACAGGGCAGCCAGGGCAGGGGAGGGACAAGGTGGGAACTGGGAACTCTGAAGACACAAGGAGCTGGCATTTTCCCAAGTCCAGTGATGCAGAAGAATCTGCAGGAACTCCTCCAAGCCAGCTGGAGTCTGTAGGTTTAGGGGTGACACTGTCCCATCTTCTACCGCCCCCCTCTTCACTCCAAGTGGCAACTGGTGAATATAGTAGATACACAGGCTGGCAGGAGGTGGGGAAAAGCATGCAGCACAATATGAAAACAGCGGAACACATGGTGCACCCTGGTGGAGTAGTGGTTTGGTCCACTGCCTTTAGCCAGTGCAGTCCACATCCATCCCAAGATTTCTGGTGCAGATCTGGGCCCCCGAGGAAAGAACCAAAAGGAACAGCTAAATAAATAAATAAACACATACTTCCTCCTCTCTCTTCCTGCCTGCCTGCTCGCTCACGGTCAGTCCTGCCCACACCTTTCCTTTAAAGGAAGAAAAAAAAAAACCTCCCAGAAACAGTCTAGAACATAGGACTCTCTGAGATGACAAAAGGCCATATAGGCATTACAGCCTCTGAGCACTCAAAATGTGACGAGGGCAACCTGCGTGCCATTGAGTTAAATTTTACTCACGAAAATTTAAGTTAATTGAAAAAAAATGTTTACAGGAAAAGTGCAGGCAGGAGTGAAGGCAGGCAGAAAGAGAGGAGAGGAAGCATCTTTATTTTTATTCAGTTGTTCACACTGGTTCCCTCCCCCGGACCCGGGGCTGGAACCCAGCCCTGGGTATGTGGCCTGATCTTGGAGAAGACTAACCTAATCGCTGCTCCGCCTGGGCACACCAAGTTAACTTAAATGCAACAGGCACAGGTGGCTAGGTGTGACCCTATGCAAACCCGCATGCCTACAGGCTCAGCCCCAGACACTGACTCATCTTCCCCGGCACCTGCTCAGGAGGTCCATGGCGGTCCGCAGCCGCTGCGCCTCCCGCTGGGCATCCTCGTGGGCCCGTGTGGCCGCCGCGGTCTCATCCCGCAGACGCTGCAGCTGCGCCTCCAGGGCTCGGCGCTCACTCTCGCCGTCACTAAGCTGCTTCCGCAGGGTGGCCAGGAGGTCCTGGCTGGCCTCAAAGCGCCCACGCATGTCCTGTAGCGGGAATCGGGGAGCGTGCGGGAGTCCGGCTACTGGCGGCTGGCCGCACGATGCAATCAGCTGCCGCTGGGACCTAGCCTGGGCCACAGCCCGGGCAGGAAAGTGGGGCTAAGCCACCCCCAAACTAGGTTTCCGCTCCTCTTCATGTGCCCTCACCACCCTTCTGAGCCCAATGCCAGGGCTCTGAGCCCCCAGGATGCCAGACAAGCCACCAAGCATAGTCCACGTTTTGACTGCTCCAGGGCTCCCAGTCTCCTCGCCGACCTCCCACCCCGCCACCGGCTCGACCTCCCTAGCTCCAAAGCTCCTCTCACACTAGGCCGATTCCTCCTCCTAGTCCTTTTTCCAAGGTTCTGGCTCTGTCTCATTCTATACCTGGACGGTGGCCGTCTATTGCCCAAGCCCCGTCCACTCTGGGCTCAGATTCTGCCCCTAGCACTCAGCATCTACGAGGGTCCAAGGCTCTGGCTCCCTTCCAGCAAGCTCAGGCCCCACCCCCCAAACCTGGTCCCGCCCACAGGCAGCCAAGGCCACGCCCCTAGGACACTGGTTGCGTTGCCGGACAAGCCCCCCTTACCTGGACCTGGAGCTGGCGCTTATGCAGGGCAGAGTGGATCAGGACCAACGTGGAGGAGTCAGAACAGGCGGGGGATGGGCCTCGGCGAGGGGAACGGCCGCGGCCAGGGGAGGAGTGCCGGTTGGGGGACGGGGTCCGGAGACTGGAGAGACCCCGAAGGCTGCAGTCAGACACGTCCGCTGTGCGCTCAGAGCCGCTTAGCTGGACGCCGCTCTCCAAGTCGGACAGGACAGCCTGTATGAGTGTGGGGTAAGGGGCAGAAAGATGGGGAGCCGCGGGGCTGGCTGAGCAAATGAGTCCAGGTAGGCAATAAGGCTGCTGAGGTCTAGTTTCATCCCAAGCTCTACAGCACAGTCTAAGGTCCCTTCCTACAGGAAGCCCTCCTGATTTCACCTCCACTAGCTGACAACCCTCTGTCCCCCAGGCAAGGGCTCTCTTACAGTGAACACTTCCTTCAGAGTTGCTGAAACAAAGACTGGAAAAGTGCTGCCCCCTGGGCCTTCCCGCTGGGCAGAGCCAGATTGAGCCCCCAACCACTTGCACTTCCATTCTAGACCACCAGGGGATGTGGTGGCCCAGGACTGCCTGGACTCGCCCTGCCCAGGGCATCCCCCCACCTCACACCTGTGCCAGGTCCCTCAGAGTCTGCTGTAGGCCCTCTCCATCTTCTGTCTCCAAGGTCGCCTGCTCCTGGAGCTGCAGGGATTCCTGGAGTGGTATTGGGAGACAGACAGGGTGGTCAGGGTCCCTGCCCTAGTCTGAAACCCTGTCTTCATCTCCCTCCCTGGCCACCACTCACCAGGGGGCCTCTAAGGCTGTGCCCATAGGCCAGCTACAAGGTGGACCCTTGGTAGAGCCCCACTGAACAAACTAGGCCCAGAGAAGGGCAGTATCCTGCCCCAGGTCACACAGCCTGCTGGAGAAGAGCAGGACAGAGAACCCCAGCTGGGACCCACATGGAGGGGTGACGGACCCAGGCAGAGTCCTTGAGGAGATTCCCTCTGAGAAGGCAGCTGAGCTCCAAGAGAAAGAGCCCTGGACTAGCTGGGCACGGGCATGTATTCAGGTCCCAACTCCCCTGTCAGCTGAATCTGAGACTGGACAAGTATTTCCCAGGCCTACTCTCTCACCTGCATAATGGGGATCACACTAAGGGCTGCGGAGAGGATGAATGGGATAAAGGAGGTGAAGTGCTCACACTGGGCCCAGCACACAGTAGGTGCTCACACTGGGCCCAGCACACAGTAGGTAGTCAACTAATGAGCAGTGAAAAGGAGTCTAAGTGGGGTGCTCAGGGGTGTCCTGAACAGCCCAGTCCTCAGCCTGCACCCATGGAGCTGATCTACCCCCATCCCCATGAAGGGCAACTGCATCTCACCAGGGCTTCAAGCTTCTCAGCAAGGGCCTTGTTGATCTGATCCTTCTCCAGATTCTGGTTCTGAAGGCGCTCCACCGTCAGGGACAGCTCGGTCACTCTGGAGGTCGGGGAGCAACAGAGATGAGTGCGAGACCTATCCCAGCTTCTGCTCTAGCCCAAAAGCCTCTGAGTCCTTCTCCTTGCCTGGACCTGAGGCAGGGACCCTAGGTCCCAACTTCCTGGCTGTGTGACCTTGGGGAAGTCACTTCCCTCTGGGCCTCAGATTTCTCTTCTGTAAGCAAGAAGGGGGCTGCCCCACACTTTATCTCATGGGAAAGCACTCTGGGCTCTGCCAGGTCCCAGAAACTAAGAGCCAAAGTTCTGCTATCAGAGATTGTGCTGCTCGTGACGTTCCCTGAGCAAGAACCTCAGTCTCCTCCTCTGCCAAATGGGGCACCTGGACTGGCTGAGCTCGTGCAGGGGAAGGGCTTGTTCCTGGTGAAGACACGCTTTCCTCCCTGCATCTCCTGGCCACACTCTGCAGGGAGCTCTGCCAGGCCTGGTGCCACCCTGCCCCCACCTGGCACTGAGGTCGGCCTTGTCCAGGTCGCTTTGTGCCTGCAGCTGGGCCAGGTCCTTCTCCTGGAGCACTGTGTGCTGCTGCTCCTCCAGCTGGGCCTGCAACAGGGCCTGCTTCTCCAGGGCCGCTTCAGTCCGGCTCTCGGCCAGCCGCAGGCCTGCGCTCAGCCCCAGGCCCACCTCCTGGATGGCTCGTGAGGTCCGGGCCAGCTCCCCTCCCAGCTGCAGCAGGTCCCTGGTGGAGAGAACCCAGGAAGGGGATGGGACGGGGGTGCTTCTAAAGGTAAACTGCCACCAGGATGCATAGTGGTGTGCCATGCAGACGGGCCAGAACAAGTCCCAAAACCACAGTATGACAGGCTGTGGGGAAACAAGACCTCCTCTGCACTGCTGGCTGGAGGGTATATGGGTGTAACCACACAGAGGGCAGTTAGGAAGAGCTCTGAAAATGATCAGTGGATAGGCCCTTTGACCCACCAAGTCCACCTCTATGAACTTATTCTGCAGAGAAGCCCCGTCGCAAAGAAAATGGCCTATATTTAATGGTATCCAATGCAGCATCACTCATATAAGAAATACTGGTGACAACCTTAATGCCCATCAATGAAGTAAATAAAAGATGGCATATCCATTCAGTGGAGGCTGACCACATGTACCATGCTAAATGGAACAGTATCATTTGTTTCATATTTCCCAACTGTCCCATCATTTTGATATGAATGTCAATTTTGTCCCATTTTTAATAAACCACAGCCGCGTTTCATGCAGGGTAGGGCAAAAGGGGCAGTTGCATTGCCCGGGTCTAGTCTACCGAGGAGGCCCACAGCTGCTCTCGTGTCCCACGTTACAGACGGCCCTTGTCAGCGCTGACTGCGGCAGGCAGTGGCGACTGCTGCTTGGCTATTCTTGAGAAGGCAGCTGCGGAAACTGGAGAAGAGCAGGAAGAGGATTCCCACCCACCCTGCACACACCTGTTTCTTCAAAGGGAGCAGAACACCACAGCTTGGCCAAACCGCAGGTAAGTACGACAGGGGTTATCTCTGGCACTGTGGGGGTTATTGGGGATTTCTGGCACTGGATGGTTAAAACAGCATGTGTTTTAGGCAGGACATTAGAGCAGGGCTTATAGGGGTGGCAAATTTAGTTTTTGCCTAAAAAGCCAAAATTCCTTGTACCTGCCTCGGCCATTTATATGAAGTCCCGCTGGACCTCACATCATTAATGCATTAATCACATAGCACTTACTTGTCACTGGCCTGGCTGCTCTGCTCTTCCTCAGATTGCTCCGCCACCTCTCCTCCCTAGTTGCCAGCACATAACCCTTTACCATACCAATGTCCTGTTTTTGTCTCAAGGAAATATGGTCAGCCTAATTCAATGGAAATACTCTGTAGCTGAGAAAAATGAATAGGGCAGCTCTTTGTCTTCTGATATGGGGTCACCTCCCAGTTATAGCTATTAGGTGAAGAAAGCACCTTCAAGAACTACAAAGATGAACTTCTACCAAGACAGTTTATAAAAAGTGGGGAGAAGTGTGTGCATGTGCGTGTGTGTGTGTGTGTGTGTGTGTGTGTGTGTGTGTGTGTGTGAGAGAGAGAGAGAGAGAGAGAGAGAGAGAGAGAGAGAGAGAGAGAGAGAGAGAGAGAGAGACCTTGCCTCCAGAAGGGGAGGTGTCTGAGCACACTTTTCACCGTACACATCCTTTTGAGATTTGAACTTTGTGAATACGTGTTATTCAAAAGTCAAATGTTAACATTTTAAATGCTGATTAAAAAGAAATCATATTTGAAATACACCCAACTGGTGAAATCTTGTCCTTCTGGAATGAGCTTTATCACTGGGTATCTAAATAAGGAGAGGATATGCCTCACTATAGAATTTCCTTTCATACCCGAATGAGACAGTCACAGTTTTGCACCCTCTGATGAACAGAGGATCTTGGCAGGGGACACCAAGGGCTGCCCCCCAACCAGAGACACAGGCAGAAGGTCCCAGTAGGAGAGCCTACGGCACTTAGGAGCCCCTCTTATAAAACCAACAAAACCCCCAAACTTGAATGTGATCAAGACTTAGATCCAGGGTCCAATTTACAGAAAAGACGATGGACAGGTGTTAAGAAGACACTCCCCAATCTGGACCACGGGAATCTCTAATCTCCTGGTTTCCTAAACAAATAAATTAAAAGAGACTTAAAGGACAAATCAACCCAGCACAGTTGGTGAATGCCTGTGGATCCTAAGCCCAATAAATAGTAAAGAAAATGATGAAGGAGAACCTGTGACACTGAGGAGTCGAATGGAAATTTGGACACTAATGAAATAGTTGATGATTTTCACACGAAAGTCATTCAACAAAACTTTAATGCAAAAAAGGTACTGAAGTGGTCTGCCAGCCTGGGAGCCTTCCCTGCAGCTCACCTGCTCAGAGGCAGGCCCAGGCTTCCGCTGGCCTCCCGGCACCGCCCTGGCCTCCACCCCAACCTTGCTCTCGGGGTCCTCTGACCTGGAGTGCCTCCCGCGGCCGCTCACATCCTATACCCTGCCCGCCAGCCCTACCCGCTCTGGCTCAGGATGCCAGTGCAGAGACCATGAAAGCCATAGACCCAGGTTTCAGACCACGGGCTGGGGGAAAGGAAAGTCCTGCGTGAAAATCCTAGCGTTTCCCCCCAGCCCTCCCATTTTTCGAGGCTTCAGGGACTCTACTTTAGTGCTACAGAACACTCCTTTCTCAGCCTAAATTGTTGTTTTTTTGCTGGGGGCGCTCTATCTTTTCATCCTTGTAGAAAAGCTGAAGATTCCAGCGGATTAAAAATGGAGCTTGGGTGCGCCCTGGTGGCGAGTGGTTGGTCAGCCACCTTCAGTCCGCACAGTCCACATCCATCCCAAGGGCCCCGGCTCACATCCTGGGGTCAGGGAACAACCAAGATGAACAGCTAAATAAAGGGTTTCTTCCTCCTCTCTCTTCCTGACTGTCTACCCCTGCTCGCTTTTATTCCTACCTGTACCTTTCTTTAAAAAAAGTGTTAAATATGACATTTCAAGAAACCTACAAAAAAAGTGGAGCTTCAAATCCTGACTCAGCCACTTACTGCTGTGTGACCTTGAGAGGGTCGCTCTACCTCTCTGAGCCCCAGTACTCTCGTCTATAAAACGAGGATTGTTATAGGCCCGACTTCACAAGAATGTTATCGAAAAAGTAGAGTCCAGGGCAGAGGAAGCACCTAGCACATGTGGACTGCACCGGGAATTTTACTCTCTGCCTCTGCCCCTGCCTCTCCACAGGCTCTGGCACAGTAGGTGTGTTGGGTGGGACGGAAGTTCCACTGAGCTGAGCTAGCGCACCCAGGTGGAACAGCGGTTAGGTCGATCGCCTCCGAGAGACACAGGCCCTGGGTTCGAGTTCCGAGTCCAGGCAAACAACCAGCGTGAACTAAATGGAAATAAAATTAAAATGCTTCTTTTTCCTCTTTCTTCTTGGCTGCCTGTCTACTTGCCCTGTTTCTGCCTGCGTCTTTCTTTGCTTTAAAAAAAGAAAGGTGGGGCGGGGGCGGTTCAAGACCTGAGGCTGAGAGGAACAATCAATGCGAACAACTACATGAAATAAAGTGCTTCTTCCTCCTCGTTCTTCTGCCTGCCTGCTGGCCTTCATTCCTTCATTCCTGCCTGCACCTTTCCTTTAAAAAAAAGTGGGGGGGCTCAGGGGGGAATGTCTCCCAGCTGCAGCAGTGTCTTCCCAAGCTGCCCCCGACACCCGCCAGGCCTCACCTCTCGGTGGACATCTTCACGTCGCTGACCAGCCGTCGGACCCCCACCACCTGTCTCCAGAGGAGGAGCATGCGGCTGTGCTCGCTGTTGAAGTAGGCGTGGAAGGACTGGAGGGAAGACGGCGGCGGAGTGAGGGGCTGGTGTGAGGGCGGCCCGCTTCCTACCCCAGCCCTGACCGACCACCCCAGGGATCGGCCCTCCCAGGGTCAACCCCGAGCCCGGGTCCAGGCTGCGGCGCTCGCGCCCCCAAGCCCCAGCCTCCCTCTCGGTGCAACGCCTCCACAGCTGCCAGTGCATGACTTACCTTCTTTTTATTTTGTATTTATGGATTTTTCGGAGGGGGAAGGGGGAAGAAGCATTTTTATTTGTTTCATTTTGGTTGAGCCCAGGTGCTAGGGCTCCAGTGGTGCACACCTGCCATCTCAGCCGCCCGAGCGGCAGGGGGGCGCCGTGCCATCTTTTAACCCTCACGAGAGCACCTAGCGCCTAGGTTCTCGCCAGCAAGGAGAAAAGGCGCGTCTGCGCGTGCCCGCTACTCCAGGCCGGTCGCTACAACCACGACAGAAGTGACCTCTTCTAATGGGCTCAGCTGGCAGCAGGATCCTCCGCTCCCTTGGCAGGCATAGAGTCCCTGCCACCCTACAGGGCCCTCCCATCAGGCTGGTCCCCCGCGGCTCCCGCCCTCCCAGGCGCACCTCCTCCTCGCGCCTCCACACCGCCTCCCTCTGCTCCATCTCCTTGCGGCTGCGCGTCCAGTCGCTGGTCACCTTGCGTATGTCCTCACTCAGAGCCTGGTTGGCTGCGCTCGCCTGGTCCAGCTGCTCTCGGAGCATGGAATTCACCTGGACCAGGCTGGCACTCCTGGTGAGCAGACGGGACCGGTGGGCATGTGCCCGGAGAGGGCTGCTGCGCCAGCCATGCGCCCTCCCTGCTGTACCCACCTCTGCTGCTCCTCCTCCAGGCGGATGAGGGCGCTCGCCAGGTCTTGGCTCTGCTCTGTGTCCTGGGAAGAGAAGTGGGGGGGGGCTCAGCTTGGGCAAATGGAGGAAAGGGCCTGCCCGAAACCCCTGACACCCACCCTCAGCCGCTGCTGCTCCAGCTCTGTGGATCTCTCCAGAAGCTGCTGCTCCATCTCTGAGCATTTCTTCTTGTACTGGAGAATCTGAGGGCAGTGGGGGGGGAGGGTTAGCCCACAGGCTGTGGGGAGGGCCAAGCGAGCACAGGGGGTGGGCAGGAACAGGAGTGGGTGGCCCTGACCTTGGCCTGCAGCCGCTGCACAAGCTGGGCCTGCCGCTGCTGGCCCTCCTGGTAGGCCTGCAGCTTGCGCCGGTAGGAGGCCTGCTCCTCCTGCAGCTGCCTCCGCAGCTCCACGCTCTGCCGTGCCAGCCCCCTGGGCTCCTGCGTTTCCAGCTCCCCAGACTCCAGACGCACAGCCTGCTCCAGCTGCAGGGAAGGGCCCTGGGTGAGAGTCCTGGGCCTCCCGGGAAGGCAGGCACAGGCCTCTGCAGGGGGCGCCAAGCGGGACCCAGGCCCACAATGCCTTGCAGGCACATGTAGGCAAACCCAGAATGCAATGCATGTGTACAGAGGTTAAGTCAGGCATGCATGGGCATGCAGACTGGCGTGCACAGACAGGTGCAGGTGGGCCCATGAAAATGTGCATGTAAAAACACAAAGATGCATCTGAGGGTAAGCCGAGAGGTGCAGCTGAGCCTTTCCTCCAAGCCACCTAACCTGTTGTGTCTCCTCACCCCCTACCTGCGTGAGCTCAGGAAAGCCTGAGCTGTTGCTCCCCATTTTTTGTGGCTAAGATGAGCTAAGGGCAGGAGCACATGGGATTGCATCGAAGCAGAGGCATGCAGCATGCATGTCTGAGCTCAGACACACACAGCTGGTCTCAGAAAGAGCAGCTGACACAGATGAACTCCCCACCCCGCTCCACTCCGCCAAATACTCAGATTTGTACACGGCGCACACACACGTTCTAATACCCGGCTCAGGTGGAAATCTCTGCACCCCCGCCTTTCCTGCACCCCCACGTAGTCTGTAGGCCCTTCATCAGACCCTAGATGCACAGATAGAATGCCAGCCCTGCTCGGGCTGCCCCCACTAGTCACGAATGTCTCAACCCCCCTGGGCACCTGCCAATCCCAGGGACTCGCAGCCTCTTCCAGCTGTTGGGGGAGGGAGAGGCAGCTGAGGATGAAAGGGACTCATAGAGGGGCCACAGTGCATGCAGCCAGTCGGGGAGACCCCACGGGGATGACGGCCCAGCCGAACGAATCCTGACACCAGCTCACTCACCAGCCACCCCGTAGCGCTTGGCTGGCGGCAGCCCAGACAAGACATTCACTCTCTCAGCCACACAAATAATGGGTCCAGGCCAGGTCAGCCATGCAGGCCTGTGTTAACCCAGCATGCCCAGGAGATGCGCTCCGAGCCACCGGTAAAGCGGGAACCTCATCTTCGCACACCCCATCCACCCCGGGGCACTACGCCGGGGCAGGGAGGCGTGCCCACTAAGGCTGCTGAGAGCTTGCCTCACAGTGTGATGATACCAGCTGAGGGTGTGGGAGGATGCAGTACACAGGGGGTCCTCTGCCCAGAAGGTGACCTCAGGGGCTATGGCCAGTGTCTGCACCGGTGGTGGGCAGAATGTCCACATCTGTATTTGGTGACAGTGGACGGAGAAGCTGTGTGTGTGTGTGTGTGTGTGTGTGTGTGTGTGTGTGTGTGTGTGTGTGTGTGTGTGTACACGCACGAGCAGGTGTTCCTCCCTGGGTGTGGGGTATGTCTGTGTGTCTGCGTTCCTGGCCTTTCACAGGGGCTGCGTGAGGTGGTGCCAGTGGTCCCACACTTGTTGTGTGTGTACCTATGTGTTTATGTGTCTGCATGTGAGAAAGTTTTGTCTGCTGCTGGGTATGTCGCAGTGGTGTGACTATGGGTCTGAGTGACGCACCAGGCGCCTGGATGGGAATGTGTGGTGTCAGGCTGGGGGTGCATTTTCTGCTGTGCCCAATTCATGGATCTGAGTGCACCCCTGGAGTGGGTTGGCATTTCTGCATGGTGTGTTTTGTGCATCTCTGTGTATCGCCTGGGGCCTGTGTCGTGTGTATGCTGCACATCTTGCTCCTGGGCTTTAGAGGGGTGCAAGCCGCTGGCAGGTGCTCCATCTGTCCCCACTACTCACAGCCAGCCCAGGCCACTCGCAGCCACACCTCACCCCTCTCCACAAACTGCACCCCTCCCAAAACAGTCTTTTAACTCAAAAGGGAAGGAGACTGCCACCAAGCTGGGAATGGACGTTTACTGTCTCCCCTAGCAACCGCTGCCCCATTCAATCGACTGTCAGGTTGCCATGGACACCAGAGGAGCCCAGGGGGTCCAGCCTGTGAAACCCAGGAGGCGTGGCCACTCCCTCCCTCCCATTCCAGCTGCCTTGACCAACACCTGCTCCTCAGGGACAGAGGGGGGCCTCCACAGGGACCCCAAGTCCTCCCTCTGACATGGTGATGACCCCTGGGAGCCCCTGCCTCAGTTTCCTCACATGCAATCAACAGGACACAGATTCCAACCTGCAGGCCCCCTGCAGGCATGGAGACAGTGGGCAGCAGGGAGAGAAACAGGCCTGTAAGATGACAGGGCCCTAGACCTTGGGCCACTGACATTGGGCCTATCACACCCTTTCTCTAGGCCTCAGTTTCCCCAGCTATAATAAGTCTCTGTTGTTCTCTGTGGACCCACCCTTCAGGAAAGGTCATTTGTGTCCAATCCCTGCCTCCAGATGAGACTCACTCACACCATGTCAGACAGGGGACAAACACCAGGCTCCTTCTCCATGCAATTCAGGGGTCTCCATAGCCACATGAGGGAGTTTTCAAGACTAACACAGGACCCACCCAACGTGCGACTCCAGACCCAGCAGCTGTGCCTGAACAGGAAAGAGATCTGTCACCTTCCCAGCTCTTCTCCCCATCCCCTGCTATCAGGGGGGACACTGCACCCTTCATTATCAGCCAGAAGCTGGCACTTAAGAGCCAGCCCCAGCATAGTGCCAGGGACCAAAGAAAAGCCTAAAGGGTGGGGGCTGGCTCAGAGCCCTGTCACCACCAACATTGTGTGACTCAGGCCTGTCCGCCCTCCAACCCCCTGCAAACTCTGGGAAAGCTAGCTGTGCCCTGTCCCCAATGCTAACGGTGGTGGGTCCCCATCCTGCTTCTCTGCAAGTCCCAACAAGTCGGGGGCTTGTCCAGACGGGAAGATATCAAGACATAGACACACCCCACAACCACGCACAAAATTACACAGACCTCTTTCCAACACAGGCATGCAAGCCCCAGCCAGATCAGGTCGGGAGCAGCGGTCCTTGCTCACACTGGCTGCCAGTGCCACAGAGGTGACCCTAGGCAGCTTTGATCTCTGGGTTTCAATGTCCCTGACCCCTTAGAGGACCAGGTGTGAGTGAGGTCCTTCCAGCTTTGCAGGGGCCAGCTGCCCTGTGGAGCCCCTAGTCCAGTTGTCTCTTCCCGAACCCAGGAAACAAAACCGTGGTACAGAGCCTTGGGCTGGGAGTCAGAGACCCAGCCTTCACAGCTTGTGACCCCAAGCACAGAACTTGGCCTCTCTGAGCTTCGTTATCGCCTCTGTTAAATGAGAATCATCATATCCCCGACTGGTGCGTTACACATAAAGCCCACAGCATGTGCCTGACACTCAGTAACTGGTAGCCCTATTTTAACTGTTACTACCACCCCCATACCTCCCATCTGCACCCACTCTCCCTCCCTCATACAACTCTTCATCAACTCCCCAGGGATCCCTCCCAGGAGTTGGGAGACTCACAGGACACAGGGCACAGAGAAGAATCTTCACCCCTGCCCTCGCCCACATCGACCTCCTGTCCCAGACCCCCACATCGGCCGCACAGGTCTCAGGGATTGTGAGTGCCGTCTAGACTTGGAGGCCGGCCTGGCTCCCGTTCTTTCTTTGGCTGAGTCTCACCCAGATGGCACAGAGCAGGTCTCATGGCTGCCCAGGCCTACCTGGGCCTGCCCAGCATACAGCTACTGCTGGGTGAGCCCCAGGCCCATGAAAATGGGAGCACAGAGAGGTGCCCAGAGGGGAGGAGAGTATGGAGGAATCTCTGCGCCCCCGCACCCCATGCCAGCTGGTCTGGGGCAGATGTGACGAAATATCCCTGGTCCCTTTGTTCCACTATCTCACTGATATCTCATGACTGCGTATCATCTCACCATCCCTACGACAGAAGACAGACTGGAAGTAGAGTGGCTTGCTCAAGGCCTGTCAGGTTGGCAGAGCCACAATCTGACCTCAGGCGCCCAACTCCAGGCCCCATGGTGCCCACCCTCGCCGCAGGGGTGCCCAGGCCCAGCCCCCAGCAGCACCCACCCTCTCATTGACAGCGTTGTACTTGATGGCTAGCTCATCGCGCTCGGCGCGGCTCTGGGCCAGCAGGTCCTCCACACGGGACAGCTCCTGCTGCAGCAACTGGTTCTCCCCCTGCAGCAACTGCTCGGATGCCATCTCTGTGGTTGGCGGCAGGGCTGGAGAGGGACGGCGCTTGTTACTGACGTCCGCCTGGTCCAAGGGCACATCCTCCCCCTGCAGTCACCCTCCCCAGCCCTGCAGGCAGGAGAGGAACCAGGCCTGTGGGGGAGCCTGGATGGGGGTAGACACAGCACCGGGCCACATGATAGAGCAAACAGGATGGGGAACAAAGAGACAGGCCTAGAGCCTCACTGAGAGCGGACCCCACCGAGGTGTGGTCACAGCAGGCCTGATGTGTAGGGGGAGGCTTGGTCTAGGAGTCAGAAGACTGAGCCCCCGAGTTCCAGCTCCTTCTTTCTGCAGTTACTACTCTCCCTGGGGCCTCAGTTTTGCTGAACTGTAAAACGTGTAGAACAGTAACCAGACCCGGCCGAGGAAAGAAAGAAAGCCTTGCTTAAGGAAAGGGCTTCACATAACTTCTGTGCCAGGGCTCAGGATAGAGAAAATCAGGTTGTGAGGAAGAGGAAGAGGAGAAAGAAGAGAAGGAAAAGAACAGTTAGAGGAACTATTCCTCCATCTTGTAGGCTTCCCTTCCACTTTGAAAGATCGGGACACGCCAGGAGCCTTGAGGCTCTTCCAGCCTGAGGTGAGGCTCTCCAAGTCTCTGTCGTGGTGACCCCTGGTCTTCAGAGAGGACGGGCGGGACAAAGACTACAGAGGAACCATGGATGACTATGGACACCACCAGGAGGGCCGCAGACTGGCCAGCTGGAGCGCTCCCTTCGTTCAACCACCTACGAGGTGTGGGTGCCACCCACCAGGAGAGCAGGGTGTCATCAGCGAGGACCCCCCCAGGACGATGCAAAGCCCTAAACTCAGCTGAACTGCCCTTCCCTGTAATCTGGGACTCGGTCAGCTCACACCTTTCCTGGGAGGGAAATGGTGTTTGGAGCGTAAATCTGAGCAAGAAGGAAAGGCTTGGCCCAGCCTTCTCGTGACATTACATGGGGAACAAACCTGGGCAAATTCTACCTGAGTCTCCATGTCCCTATCTGTAAAATGGGTCCCTCCTTGCCTTCCATTCAAGAAATGGAAGCTGCAATCTGTCTCAGCATAGCGGCTACTGAGACGGGTGAGTGAGATGGGGTGAGAGGCGCGCTGTGGAAGGAGGGCAGAGTGGTACCTGAGCTCGCAGGCTGGGAGAGGTTGCGGGTGACAATCTCCCGGATGCAGGCGGGCAGGCGGGCGGACGACGAGTCCTGGGTAGGGTCCTGCATGCTCAGGCCCTTTGACTCTCCCGGTGCCAGGACACTGTTTCCCAGTGTCTGCGGGGAGAGAGAGAGGGTCTGAGGGAACCTGGGACCCTGGGCTCCCTGGCCTCGGTGAGCGGGGAGCAAATTCTACCACCAAGCTCAGGAAACCTGCAAAAGTAGGACAAGCCTGGCAGCTAGATTCACAAAACACCGATGGGAAGACACACAAGTGCCCCTGCCCGAGGAAGGAGGCCCCTCCAGGAACACAGGAACTAGCCAGAGCCCAGGGCCCACTCACAAACTCCATGGGGCAGCACAGTGTCGGGGGCTCCAATCCAGCTCCCACCGTGCCAGCCAGTCACCAACCCCAAAATCTAGGAGTGGGGACCCCCCCACTCCCACAGTCCCCCGAGTGACCGAGTCCTCAGTACCCCTCTACCAGACTCCAAGACTGAGCAGAAGCTGCAAGCTGGGGTGCACCTCACCCCCAAGATGCACACACCCCTCACCCACTCCTCCGAGGCCCAGGCTCCTGAGGCCTGGACACGGTGGGCACAGTCCCAGGACCCACCTGGATAACAGTCTCCAGTGCCAACTGGGCCTCCAACGACCCCTCCAGCCCCAAGCTCATTGGGGGGAGGCTTGGGGTACTCCTTTGGCCCCGTCTCCAAGGGCCCTGGAAACGAGCTCAGCTCACTCACCCAACAGCCAGCGAGCTGAGCAGATTAGGCTTAAATCCCGCGGTGCCCCCATGTGACCACAGAGGTGGGAGGGGCTGAGGGACCGGGAGAGGGTGGGAAATGGGGGAGGGGGGACACAGAGACCAAAGGAACTGGAGGGCCAGGGGAGAGGAGGATAAAGAGGGCGGAGGGAGGAGGAGGGGTGGGGGAGGGGAGGGGAGGGGAGGGACCCTGAGGCAAGGACCCTGGCCCCCTTTGGTCCCCTCCCCCACACACTTTCTCTCCACCCTCCCCAGCTGCTGGGTCCTAGAGCCCTCCAAGCCTCAGGGTCAGCACCAGGAGGCAGGCCAGGCCAGAGTCTTTAAGTCCATCTTTGCTGACCCAGAACCAGACAGGGTCACACGGTGTGCTAAGAATGTACTTACAGGCTGCTGGGATGACAATTTCCCGGCAGTGCAGGGCAAAGAACACAGCTGTGGACACATCCAGACCAGGGCTAGCCCGCACCCTCATTCCCTCTGACCCCACTGGCCGTGGCCCCTCGAGCCTGTGTCCTCCTGTCAAACGCAGATATAATGGAGTTGTCTGGGGGACTAAAGCAAACACTGTGTGTAGCTAAGGGCTCGTCACTCAGGGCAGGCTCAACTGAGCAGTCAATACATACAAACGCATGGCCCCTGCACCCAGGCCCAGGACTGCCCCCAGGCCTCTCCTGATCCTGCCCTGAGGCACAGTAGTTCGGCCCCTCAACTCTGGAGTCAGGGTCAGATCCAAGGTGTTCAGTGTCCAAGCTCTGCCACTTGTTGGCAGTGTGACCTTGGACAAGTCACCTCTCTGAGCCTCAGTTTCCTCATCTGTAAAATGGGATGAAGTGTACCTACTAGCGAGTTGGGTGAGGATTGAGGGGTTGAAAGGGCTTGGCAGCACAGCGCCTGGAGTGAGCTGAGCGGTGGTTCTTCCCTGTCGTTGGGATCCTGTGTCTGAGTTCCCACCACCTGGTCCTTGTCCTCAGGTACCCCTGCTCTAAGTGCCCATTACCTGGCTAAATCTTCTCTGAAACCCATTTCCAGATAAGAAAGCAGACAGGGAGAGGTCGGGGCTCTGACCCACTCAGAGCTCATTGCTCAGGCCAGGTGGTACCCGAAACCTGCCTACAGGACACGGCTGGGCATGTGTGTTTCAAGGCCATTCTACTGTGTGGGGTTCAGATCCAGCAAAGCAGCTGTTAACACCCCTCGGTGCAGGCTCAGCCAGACCCCTCATCCCCATCAAGGGGATCAGTGGCTGCTGATGGAAAACCGGGAAATGGGGCTCACCCGGCCAAAAGAAAAGCACCCCCAAAGTTGCCATGGCAACCAAGGCCAGATTTAGGTAAATGAAACTCAGCCGGGCCCTGTTTTCCTCCCTCCAGGCAGCCTTCAGAAGTCCTTTCTATAGGCGACATGCCTGTAACTGGGGGAAGACATGACACCCCTAGGTTCTCCACCCCTGCATGTCCAGTAGGGCAAAGTGGGGGCCCAGGATGTGCTTGCTGAACTGAACTGCGTTGTTCTGTGCCTCCCTCCACGGTTCCCTAGGAGGTAGGGGAAGGGAGCAGGACTCCTGGGCACTGGGCAAGGCCAACCCTTGGTTCTGCCTGCCAAGTTCTCCCCCAGAGCCCCTGGGAGTCCTGTAGATTCCAAGAAATCCTATCTAAACCCTGTGTCTAAGTGTAGTTCTCCATCTGTAGCGTCCATCCAACTCTTAAAAAAAAAAAAAAGAAGAATTTCTCATAGGAAAGTTCTGGATTGTTATAGCTTCAATGTGTGACAATTTTGACTATGCCTCTCCACCTGCTGTGTAGCCCTAGGCCAGTGACTTCACCTCTTTGAGCCCATCTGTCAAATTGCTCATCTGTCAAATGGGATAATCGTGTATGCTTCAGTCATGAGGATTCAATAAAGTGATTTGTGCTTAGTGTGTGCCTGGATATGACGTGGCAGAAACTGTGTTCCCCATAAAACATTTCTAATGCCTCTTAGGGAAGTGCTTTCCAGCCATTCCCTTATAGGCAGATGTGGCCTGTGATCCAATTCTGGTCAGCAGAATTAAGAGAAAAAATGGGCATGCCCTGGTGGGGTCGCGGTTCGGCCCGCCGTCTTCAGCCAACGCAGTCCACACACATCCCCAGGACACCGGTTCGCGTTCTGAGGCCGGAGGGAACCAGCAAGACGAACAACTAAATAAAATAAATAAAATGCTTCTTCCACCTCTTTCTTCTGCCCACCTGTCTCTGCTCACCTACATTCCTATCTGCATCTTTCCTTTCAAAGAAAAAGACAGAATGTGTGCCACTTCCGACCTGGCTCGTTCCAACCTCCCGTGTGGAAGGGGATCTCTCCTTGCCTGTCCGCAGCTGGAAGAAAGTAACACTGAGGTTTCAGAGACCGGAGGCACAAGACGGAAGGCGTCTGGCTGCATCTGTGGGGTCACCACGTAGAAAGCCTCCTGCCAAAACCCAACAGACTTTTCAAGAAAGGGAAACAAACCTCTCCAGCTAAGCCTCTGAGGTCTGCGTTTCACTGCGAGAGCAGCCGCGTCTCCCTAACGTTGCAGGTGGTCACACAGTGGATAACTTGGCTGTCAGTACTGTCGCCACTGCTATGGGTATTACTGGATATCGGGAGGCGTCAGTCATTGTTTGGCAAAGAAATACAGAGGAGACGCGCTCTGAACCTGTCCTGGTTTGGCTCCTGCCTGCCCTGCAGACCTGCTGTTTGTCAGTCCAGCTGCAGAAACGGGCTAAAAAAGTTCGAACGCAATGCTCGAGGCCCGGAGCATACTTTTGGTTCAGGCCGCTGAGACACTGGTGTGCAGACTACACCCACCCCGAGGACCTGGGTTCAAGACCCAGCCAGGGTGAAAACACAAAATAACAACTAAATATATTTTTTCCTCCTCTCCCTTCCTTCCTCTTGAAAAAATTAAAACTGGTGTGCCCCAGTGGCCGACTGGGTTAGTCCACGGCACGCATCCCACTACACACACTACACACATCCCAAGACTTGCCCCACCTCAGAACCAGGGCTGGGGAACAGCCAAGATGAACAGCTAAATGAAGTAAATAAAAGGGTTCTTCCCCCTCTCTCTTTCCTGCCTGCCTGTCTCTGCTCACTTTCATTCCTGCCTGCACCTTTCCTTTTCCCCTTCTCTGCAGTCTCTGGTTGCTGACGAGAAATTAAGAAAAAATATTGAACCAACCAGGCCCTGTACCCCAAACTTCGCATCTGTACACGGTCTGTTTTAACCTTCCTGACAGTCCTGGGATGCCAGGACTGCTCTACCCACTTTTTTCTTTCTAAGGAGAGAGCAGGTAGAAAGGAAGGCGAGTAGGCAGGCAGGAAGGGACAGGCGGAAAAAGCATTTTTATTTCATTAAGTTATTTGATTTATTTTTATGTTTATTTTTAGAGGAAAGTTACAGGCAGGAATGAAGGCAGGCAGGCAGGCAGGCAAGGAAAGAAGAAAGAAGCATCTTATTTTATTTTCATTTAGTTGATCACTGGCTATGCTCCCCCTGGACAAAGGACTTGAACTCAAGGGAATGTGGCCTGTGCTCCTTCAGAGGCGATTGACATAAACGCTACACCAGCAGGGTGTGTCTTCTTTTTTTTTTTTAAGGAAAGGTGCAGACAGAAATGAAGGCAAGTAAGCAGGCAGGCAGGAAGAGGAAATATTTCTTTATTACATTTATTAATTTAGTTGTTTCCCCCTAGGTCTTGGGTCTCAACCTGGGTCCGTAGGATATATGTGGACTATGTACAGTGGCCTTATCTGCTAGGCCACCAGGGTACCCTGAAACATTTTTATTTATTTTTATTTAGCTGTTCGTCTTGGTTGCTCCCCTCTCCCCGGCCCAGGAATGTATGTAAACCGTTATGTTGGGAGGCAGCAGACCAAACCACGACTCCACCAGGGTGTGCCTATTCTACCCACTTTACAGATGACAATACTAAGGCTCAATGAAGTTAAATAACATGTTCAAAGTCACCCAGCCATGAAGAGCTGCAGCCACAGCTGACACCCATGTAGGACTGGTTCCAAATTTTAAATAGTAAGAGCAGGAGTTACCACTATGCAGCGCTGACTGTGTGCTGACCACTGGTCTAGGCTTCTGATGTGTATTACAGAAGCCACGGCCATCGGTTACCTACACTGAGATGCTCCTCTGGGTCTTCCCTGCTCTTCTGTCGTCCCCCACCCCAATCTATGCACACACAGTGGACAACAGGTCCCTCCTCTGTTAAACCCCTCACTGGCTCTGATCACAAACTCAAGCTCAAATTCAAAGTCCTGCCACAGCATACAAGGCCAGACCTCTGCCGCCTCGTCTCCTTCCCTCTCCCCTTGCTCATTCACTCCAGACATGCTGGACTTATTCTCAAACATACCTGGCATGTTCCCTCTGGGCCTTGGCATTCGCCGTTTTCTCTGCCTGGATGTTCTTCCCCCTTCCTTTCCATGACTGACAACTCCTGCTTGTCAATCGAAAGTGTTACCTTCTAGTGCTAAGACTGTCCCTGCCAGTAGGAATTCACTGTTTTCTCCAGGCACGCTGTGTCTCAGGGACCAGGTCAGCCTTGTTCATGGCTGTCTCCACAGTGGCCAAGGCCCAAAGCTCCATGTAAAACTGTTGAATGAATGAATGAATGTAAGACACAAGCGACTATATAGGGAACTATAGAAAATAGAAACAATTCTCTGTAGGATGTTGTGGGTGGGTCATACTGGTGGAGTATAGGCCATGATGTTACCCACAGAGGGATTGCAGAAGGACCCCTGAACACACACCCAGCACCAGTCACATCCCAGGAGATCAGGCGGGACTGGTTTTTACCCCCACACAGGACTCCTGAAAGGAGTCTCCAAGGCCTGATTCCCATTCTCAGGGCTTGAGCGAAAGCCAGAGAAGGTGGTGCTCAGTCAGAGAAACCCCCAAAATCCTGGGGTTCTCAATGCCGCTCCCCTGAGGAGCCCTGCCTCTGGTCTGCTCCTGCCATAGGATTCATTCAGGCCCCTGCTGTGAGCTCAGTTGAGGAGAACAGAAAATCTCAGATGAAAACAGGCAGAAGTTACCCTCATGGCCCCCTCCTCCAGCATCCATTTTCCCTGGCAAGTCCTGGTCCCAGGGGGAGCGGGGGTGACAGGCCACCAATGGGGCAGACATCGACCCCAGCACTGTCCTCCTGGATTTGCATAAAAACCACAAAGGTGGTTCACCCTGGTGGCCTAGTGGCTTCATCCACGGAGGTGCAGTCCACTCATAGCCCCAGGTCCGGGGTTCAAGACCCAGGAAAGAGTGGGATGGGGAATAACCAAGATGAACAACTAAATAAAATGAAGTGCTTCTTCCTCCTCTCTCCTCCTGCCTTCATCTTTCCTTTACAAAAAAATAAAGCATGAAGGAGCCGGGTTCAGAAGGCCACCTCCAGAAACTGGCTCAGGGGCCTCAAGTCCCATTTTGAGAAACCCAAGGAGACTCTAAATCCTTGCCCGCGCTGTGCTACCTTGGGCAGTTCAGTTGCCTGCTCTGGGCCTCAGTGTGCTCACGGGTAACCTGGAACTGCTTTCAATTCCTTAGGGCGGCCTTGCAGATGAAACGACATCCCACAAGAGGACAGGCCGGCGCCTGGCCCACAGGAAGCCACAATAAGGGATCTGCAGTTTGTGGTGACTGCAGGGAAGCACCCGCCCCAGCCCGCAAGCCCGGGGCAGCTCGGCCCTGCGGAGCTAGCGGACCCCAGGGCGGAGGGGCGCTCCTTCCGAGCCTGCAGGCCGCTGCGCCCGGGCAGCCCGGCCTCGTCCGGCCCGCGCCAACCGCAGAGAATCCCGGCCGGATCTGCCGCAGGACCTCGCAGGATGTCCGCACAGCCAGTGGGCGCGCTCCCCGCGCGGCCAGGCGGGCAGCAGCGCGGCGACAGCGCCCTGAGCGCCCCCGGGCTGGCAGGCTGCTCCAGTCCGCCCCCTTGCGCGGGCCCGCCTTCCCGCCGCCCGCGCGCCGCCGCCTCAGCCCCGCCGCCCGCGCCCGCAGTCGCCACGGTAGCCTCCTGCCTGCCGGAGCGCGCCTCGTGCACCCGAGCCCCCGGCCCGCGGGAGCGCGCGCCGCCGGCCTCCTACCTTTGCGCATCGCCGCCGCTGCGGAGACCGCACGGGTCGGGCGGGGCGGGACCGGAGGCGGAGCCCGCTTCCGAGCCGCCCGCGTGCCCGCGCGCGCGTCGCGCCGGGAACGCGCCCCGGGGTCCGGCGGGGAGTGGCCGGGCGGGGCCCGCCGGCAGACGCTCGGCCTCCACAGAGCTGATCCGGGCCCGCTGCCTGAGGGCTTTTCCTGCGCGATCGCGTTTACTGCTCCAGACGAGCCAGAAAAGAGGAATTATTAACTCTGTGGGCATAAACGGGAATTTGAAGGTTAAACTGGTCGCTCAAGGTCTCGCAGCTGCAAGGTGGCTGAGCAGAATCCCAGCTGCAGGGTCCCTCTGCGGTGTCTGCTGCTGCAGACTGGGCCGGCCCTAAACGTCCCTAACCCCTAAGCTCTGGCCTCAGATAAGTGACCCATCGCCCTTAGCAGCCCACCCTAAGCAACAGGCGGGCTTCGGTAACTGGACGGAGGGAGAGAGTCGTTTTTCCGCGGTTGTCCTGCCACCTTGGATAAGACTTGGCCACAGTCTGCTCATCCATAACCTGGTGGCACCCCACCTGCCGTGCTCCTTCTGACAGCTCATGGGTCCCACCTAAATGGGATGGGTAAGAGCAGGAAGGAGACCATGCTGCTGAGGTCCAACAGCCATGGTGTCATTTCTACTGTGACAACAGGTCCTCTACCTTTTCTTGTAGGCATGGAATCAACAGTCTGAACCTCCAGGGCCGTTTTGTTTGGAAAAGCATGTTCAAGTTTCTGATTTTATTTGGAACAGTAGTGCCCAGGAAGAAAAGCAACAGGCCTGCAGCTGATGGTTGTGTTTGACCCATGCTAGGAGGGTGAGCAGGACTTTTCTTTGTCCAAGAGGAGTCTGGTTTTTGGCTTTTAAAGGCAGGCAGGCAGGCAGGCAGGCAGGCAGGCAGGCAGGCAGGCAGGCAGGCAGGAGTGAAGGCCCAGGTCAGTCGCCCTGTCGGCCGTCCTCACCCTTGCTGCAGCCCTACCCCTCAGGCTCAAGACCTCAGCAGTCCATCTCTGTCCCTGTGGAAAGCTCTCGAAGAGTTCCTCCCAGCACTGGGCTCAGGCCCCCATCCTGCCCCTTCGTGTAGGGGGCCTGCCCAGCTCCCTCTCCGCAGAACTCCCTGCGCTGTCAGTGCTGGAGCTCGAGGAGCCTACGCTGTGAACCACACTGAGCGTGCTGCTTCCTTCCGTTTTCTCATTCTGCGCTCTATTCCCTCTGAACTGCTCTGCGAAGCAAGGTTTAGATGGCGAAGCAGGTTATAGGGTTATTTCCGCTTTACAGATGGAAGACAGATTCCTCATGATGCAGTCATCTGCCCAAGGACACAGCACAAAGTTCCATTCTGCCAGTCCCACACTGTGGCCTCTGCTCCATGCACCTCACCTGACTTTGAGGGGCAGCAAACACAGCTCTTTACCCTGGGAAGTCAGAGGAGACTGCTGCAGAAATACACTTGCCACAGGCCTCCTTGGATGGCCTCTGGCTCCCCTCTGCGAAGAGGCTGTGTCCCGTTATGCTGATTTCGTGACTGGTCAGCTCAGCCTGGCCCAGGGTTATCTGAGTCCTCAGGGTTGCCACCCACCAGTCACCCTGCCCCATAAACAGGCGGTGCCCAGCAACCCCAGGACAGCCACCAGAAGGGCGCCAGGTGTTCACCTGCTCACCGCAGAGGGCTCCGAGTCTACAACTCAGGTAACCGGGCAACAAGTGACTGTGTTACCACCCCCAGGGTGCTAGGACCAAGAGCCTGCCAAATTCGGGCGCTGGGCTGGGTTGGACTCTGCCCACCACCAGCGACACCACATTAACCAGGAGGCTTAAGGGATGAGCATTCTGGTTAACTGGATGTGGATTTGCTTTTGTTTTTTAAGGAGAGGTGTAGCCAGGAATGAAGGTGAGTAGGGAGGCAGGCAGGGAGATGAGGAAGAAGCATCTTTCATTTTATTGCCTTGTTCATCTTGGTTGTTTCCCCAACACTGGGACGTGAACCTGGGTCCTTGGGATGTATGTGGACTGGATGGCTGGAGGTGGCAAACATCTGCTAGACCACAGGGCAGGCCCCTTCACACTTCTTTTAAGTAAAAGAGAGGTGTTTATTTTTTTTTAAGAGAGTAAGGAAGGGAGAAAAACTTTTACTTTTAAGGAGGCAGGCAGGCAGGCAGGCAACAGATAGGAAAAAAAAAAAAAGAGGAGGAAGAAGCATTTTACTCAGTTGTTTCATTTGTCCTCCTCCCCCACTCCTGGTCTCTGCACAAACCTGGGCCTGTATGTGGACTGTACCCCAGGCTGAGACTTAACACCTAGAAGGTTAAAAGGCAGGCAGAGAGGCAGGCAGGAAGATCTTCACTCAGTTGTTCATTTTTGTTTTTTTCACCCGTCCTGAGGCTTGAACTCGGGTCCGTGGGCCCTATATGGTCACCAGTCTCACCTGAGCCACAGGGACCACCCTCAGAAAGGGGGTACCTTGCTGTCTGCCCTTGTTGCAGCTTAGTGATCATTCCTTTTCAATTATATAAAGAATTTTCCCCTCAGGGATCTAGTATCCCGCTATATGGCTGTACCCTGATATCACCCATCTTTACTGACAGTTTGTCTCATGGGTAGTCTGTGGTGGGTAGAATTGTGTCCCCCCCAAAAAAAACACATGTTCACGTCCTAACCTGATACCTGAAAATGTGACCTTATTTGGGAACAGGTATTACTTGGAGATGTAATTAAGGCTTTTGAGATGAATGTCCTGGATGTCTAAAGCCAACGATGGGCATTTATACAAAGAGTGGGTACACACAGAGACAAGGTCATGTGGTGTTAGACTTCGCAAGCTGTTGGGATGATGAAATGAGTCTTCTCAAGTGCAGAGACAGGTGCCTACCGCCGTGTAAGCATTACATGAGCAATGGCTACCAGGGTCCAAAGAGGCATGTTACGTGACCTCCCAAGGCCAAACAGCTGTTAAATCTGTCCAAAGTCTTCACCTTAAATACCCTTTGCTCACCGCTTACAATAATTATCTATTGCTACCTAACAGTATTATCACAAACTTAGCACCTGAAAACAGTTCCCATGTCAGTTCCCAAGAGCAGGAGTCTGGGCACAGGTGGGCGGGTCCTCTGCAAGGCTGCCATGGAAGCACTGGATGACCTGGGCCTCATCTGAAGATCAGCTGGGCAAGGACCTGCTTCCTAAGTGTGCGTGGCTTTGGCAGCATTCTGCCTTACTCTAATGGTTACAGGGCACAGGGCCAGCCTACGCCACAGGGGGTTACATGAGGGTGCGAACACCCAGAGGTGGGGACTGTGAGGGTCACCTTAATCTGTGCGCCCGACTTCAGTAGCTCTCGAGTCTCCCACCATACGGAGAACAGCGCAGGCCTCATGAAGCCAAGCCTAATGCCAGCCCCTGCTGTCCATTCTAACCCCATCCCCATCAGTTTGGAAATTCCAGTTAGGGACACACTTAGAGATGCTTTGTGTGGGGGTTTTCCCGGGGATCCTGGTTTTGCAGCTACAGAGAGCAGAGACTGTTCCTCCACCCAGCCCCCTGCCCCCAGACCCCGAGACTTCTGGGTCCTTCTCCGGTTATTTCCTCGCCATCACCATATAAGTAACAGGTCTGGGTATGTTACCTGATTCTAAACAGAGGTAATTAAGGCCAAATGAGAGGATGGGCACCTACTGACACCTTGATGCCTCATCTGAGCGACACCTGGGTTAAGGAAGGAGCCTGGCTACACATCTGAACAGGGGACAGTGAGAGCTGAAGCCCAGGACGATCCAGGGCCCAAATGTTTACCTGCAATATACTTCCAAACCTTCAGTAAAACGGCTAAAGGAGTCTCTGTGTTTAAGCTTCCTCGTTTCCCGATTCCAAACATTTGGAAGAAAGCTGGGGAGCACTCGGTGGCCTAATGGCTTAGTGTAAAACCAAGGTCCCTGGCTCATGACCTGAGGTCATGGAGTGGACAACCAGGATGAACTGCCAAATACAAAGAGCGCTTCTTCCTCCCCATGCCTGCCTGCCACTTTCCTTGACAATAAGAAAGATGATGGAAATCATGGGAAGCAGACACAAAAATATTCACTCCTCCCCAGGATCCTTTGATGCAATTTCCATATCCTTACTCAACGGGCAAGAGGAACGTCAATTCTAGTCTTCTTTCTGTCCCTTCACTGCTTATTAACCAGAGCAGCTATTTCCATAACCAACAATACAAGTTACGAGAAAAAGTTCTTTCCGGCAGAACACTCCAGCCTGGCCTCTGCGCACCCGTATCCCCTACTATTTAGGGAGAGACATCAGAGACATGTCTCGGTTGGAGACAGCGGCCCTCCCACGTTGGAAGTCAAGGGACCTGCCCTCTAGCACCCCTTTTCGCCCCGGGCTCCACAGACAACCAAGCGCAACAAAGAGGGACAATGAGGCGCGCCCTGGTGGAGCGGCATTAGGTTAATCACCTCCGAAGGAGCACAAGGCCACATGCCCCTGGGTTCAAGTCCCGGGACCAGGGGAAAACCACCAGTGTGAACAACTAAACTAAACTGAAATGAAAATGAAAATAAAATAAGAACACGTCTTCCTCTTCTCTTTACTGCCTGACTGCCCACACCGCTCCTTTAAAAACCCGCCACAAGCCACTATTTCCAGAACAGTCCAATCAGCTGGACTGCTCTCTTCTTGAGGCGCAGAAAAGAGAGTGACTGGTCACCTTAAGGCAACAGGGTCAAATCCTCTTAGCTTTGGCCAGTCTGACACCGGCCCCAGACTTTAAATTCAGACATACGACCAGTGGCAGGGTGGATGTGAATGCAGCTGTGGCATCCTGGACGGGTTGGCAGCCATAAACTCAAACCACGACCATCCCCGACATAAACTGACAGCAGGAAAAATGTTTACTCTTTAATATTGGAAATCTGGTCCCATAAAGAGCCAACACTTTTTTCAATTCATTGTCTTAACCCTTCAAGAAAAAAATCTTTCAATTAAGAGGTCAAGCAAGCCAGTACAAGCAATCTCAGAGATGTGCACAGTTTCTCATAAGTCAGTGATACAGGCAACCCTGGACTTCCAGTTCGCTGAGTTCCTTCTGTCACGTACAGGTCCTGAAGGAGAAAACGGGTTGTCTGCAGACAAGGCACTTCGGAAACCACGGAGGAAAACGCAGGTCTGCCGGGAACGGCACCGAGCCCGGAGCCGCCAGTAGGCCCAAAGGCCACCGACGTCCCGCCACGAGACAGCTGCCACCTTCCTGACTAAACACCATTCCACCGGCATCTGCCTCGGCCCCGCAACACCTACCTGGACTGGGAGACATGGGAGCCAGGCCACGTGGCCAAGCGAGATGAACGCTGTGCTTCCTGATGCTCAGAGAGCTGCGTCTGCGGGAGGGAGGCTCCCGGAGCCTGTGGGCTCGCTGCGGGAAGGATCCCTTCTGCAAAGATAGCATCTAGGGCAGATCAGCACATTAGCAGAGCAGATCTTAAGTCTCTTTAAAAGGATGGCTAGCACTCCCAATTTCCCTCTCGCTTGTCCGCTCAAACTACAGCCCCTGACGCTGCTGGACATCAGGAAGGAAGCCCCTCTCTGAAGGCAGGGGTACCGCCAACGGGTGAGGAGAGCCCGCTGGGGACAGAGGGCAGGCGACACGTGTGGCCTGAGAGGATGTGAATGCAGGCAGCACTCGACCCGGCTGCTGGTTTCGGCGCTTGAGTTTAGTAAGGTCTTGTGACGGAAGCAGTCTTGGAGTCTCCCTTGTGGCCGGCAGACAGGGATGGGATCCTGGAGCTTTCCTGTGCTCTGGGGGCACACGCGGAGCCCCGGAAACTGCGCGACCCGCTGTCAACGAGCTGCCCGACATGCCCCGTCTGTCGAGAAGGCTGGGCAAGGAGGAGAGGAGGGTCATGCTCCATAGGGTGACTGCCAGGGAGTGCTTCCTCCTCCTTCCTTCGGCCCGGATGAGGCGGTTCTTTTCCAGAAGTTCCAAGGGGAAAAGCTAAGTTGTGCTCACGTCAGAACTGGACCCAGCCCGCGCCTGGCTGAGCCTGGCTGGAAGTAGGCCTATAAAATGAAGACAGGGAGGGGTGCGAGTTCAGATGCTTAAAAATACCAAGCAGAGGAGAAGTGGCTTTTCCGGGTAAAAAGAACTGAGAAGTCAGTAACTGAAAGTTCCAGAGCAGAGGTCAGTGAACCACAGCCCAGGGACTAAGTCTAGACCTCTGCCTGTTTATAGTCCTTTACAGAAAACCTGTCTGACTCGTGTCCGCACAAACAATAGTAGGTACTTTGCATCTTTTCACCCTGACCCCAAATAAAGGCCGGACATTCATGGAGCTAGAGAGGGCAAGGACCGTGTTCTGAGATTGTGTGAGGACAGGCCAAGGCTAGAACCCAGGCAAACTCTCAGCTCAGTGTTCCAGGACAGCTAGGGAAAAGGAGGGGAAAGGAGGAGGAATTGGGACAAGCCAAAGCACTCAGGAGATTGAGGTTGAAAGATCAGAAAGATCTGTCCACCCAGTATGGACAGCAGTGAAGGCCTTCAGAGAGGGAATGCGTCACCCAAAGTGGACACTCTCTTAACTGGCTAGCCTGAGATATGCCCACTGGAATTGTGTCTCCAAGGTCAGAAGGCAGGCATCTGGAGGGATCCCGGTTCTGAGAAGCAACCCGGCCCCGACCCAACGCAGATTACGACCCTTCTCACCCCGAAGATCTGGTAAAGTCTCCCCAGATGTCGGTGGTGGCAGGAGTGGCAGGCTTGGGCTGTGGCCAGGACACGGTGGCACCTCCTATGATGTCCCCAAGTTCGACGGTCAGGAGAGAAGAGAAGGAGACAGATGAGTCAGAGGCCTCTTTTGATTGTCAGTCCCCTGAAATCAGACCCATGATTCCAGGAGATGTGCTTTTGAGCAAGAAATAGGGTGAAGGTCTTTCCTTGAGACAAAAACCGGACACTGGGATGGTAAAAACAAGATGGAGTCATGCACTGGCAACTAAGAGGGAGGAGGCAGAGGAACCCAAGCAGGAGCAGAGCTGCCAGGCCAGTGACAAGTAAGTAGTATGAATGCTGATAAGCGATCACATATAATGACACATGGTCCTACAGGATTACATACAAACAGCCAAGGGCCGGGTGCAAGGAATTTTGGTACCTTAGGTGGAAACCAAATTTGGCGCCCCTATAAGCCTTGCTTTAAACGTCCTGCCCAAAAAACATGTCACTTTAATTATCCCAGTGCCAGAGATGCCTAATAACCCCCACAGTGCCAGAGATAAGCCCTACAGTGGGCAGGAAGAGAAGTAGCGGCCCTGGGCACTGTGTCAGTGCGGCAAGGGCTGTCTTAATGCAGGGCAAAAGGGGCAGCTGCTTTTGGGCCCCCTCAACAGACAACTGGGGCAACTCAGCTGTCCCTTTTGCTCCGCACTGAAGACAAGCCTGGTTTATCAGAAAGGAAATGACATTTACATCAGAACGCTGGGGACAGGTGGGAAACATGGAAACACGGTACTCTCCCATCTATAAACAGTACATATGGTCAGCCTAGCAGGGAAACAGCGACGAGCGGGGCCATTTCCACCGACCCCAGAGGACACGGACATGTTTGCACGCACCTGTGCAAGCACGCATGCACGCACGTGTACATAAACACATACACACCTGTTAACCTGAAGTTGACCTTGTTTTCAACTGTTTCTGTTGGAAATCTGCTTAAAATTTACTACCTCAGCATGTCCTAGTGGAGCAGTGGTTCAATCTTTTCCAAAGGACATAAGCCACATCCCCCTGGGTTTGAGTCCCAGGTCAAGGGGGAAACAACCAGTGTGAACAACTAAATAAAAATGAAATAAGTGCTTTTTCCTCCTCCTCTGTCTTCCTGCCTGCCTGCTACTACTGCCTTCATTCCTGCCTGCACCTTTCTTTTTTTTTTTTTTTTTTTAAAGATTCACTTTAAAAATTAAAGAAAGGAAAGGTGCAGGCAGGAAGAGAGGAGGAAGAGGCACTTTTCCCGTTTTAGTTGTTCACACTGGCTGTTTTTCCCCTGGGCCTGGACTCGAACCCAGAGCTTTATGGTCAACGTCCTTCCGAGGCCTGGGGCCCCGAGAAACAACCCAGATGAACAACTGAGTCAAAAATAAAGTGCTTCTTCCTCTTCTCTTTCTGCCTGTCTGCCTTCTGCCTCCTCTCTGTACCTTTCCTTTAAAAAAAATTACTATCTCCAGCCCCGGGTCCCTAGGGAACCCCCACCAAACGGCAAAGCCACCTCCACATACAGTCCTCGTCCAGTGTCTGCGTCAACCAGCTGAAAAAACGATGTGCCAGACATATGCCCGTTCTGGGAGTCACAACGGCGGGGGACGGGGGAGAGCCAGCAGAAGCTGTTATCTGCTTCTGTCTTCACTGAGGTGGGGGGCCCACGGGGCGGACAGTGCCTGCTTTTGTGTCTTTCCGGCACCTCCCTCACGGCTGCCAACTGTCCCTTCTGAAGGCCCTGAGTCTGCCACCCTCGCCTTCCCACCAATCCATTTTTAATCTGCTCTGGGTTGGGAAACCAGATAAAACTGGAGCCCTCGCTGACTTAGTTTTACAGTAAACATAGTGCCTGATGCGCCCGTCTCATTTGAACCCTCATCCCAGCTCCGCCACTGCAGTTTCCAGGGTGGGGGGTGGGGGGGCAACAGGCCAAGACTAGCAGTGACTTTATGCCAGTCAGTGAAATCCGCTTCCTTATCTCTACACTGAGGACAAGAACTGCTACTTCCAGGACGGTCTAAGGAGATAACTATGTGGAACACTCAGGCCCAGCAGTGAGATAATGCTGACAATGTTTTAACAAACTATCATTCAGCCTGCTAAGTGCTGTGTGTGGGTTAGGTCAACTGATGCCTGCAAGAAATATCTAGTGTAGGTATTGTTCCTACCCCCCTACTACAGATGAGAAAATTGAGAAAAAGAGAAACAGACCTGAATACCATGACACTAGACCAAGCGAGGCCCTGTTCCTGCCCAGTTTTCTAACTGCCACACAAATGGTAAGCTGGAACTTGAACCCGGCCATCTGGTCTTGGAGCATGCAGCAAGTGCTCAATAAGGGTCAGTTACCCATGAACGAACACTGGTATACTGCTCATTACTGGACACGTTTTGCTTGCAGACATGCTTATTGTGTCTCACACATTAGGACATCGGCTAAGACAGGGACCTGGTGCTGTCCTCCTGGGGACCTACACTGCTACCGGGCACACAGCACGTGCTCTACATTAGCTGTGAAAATGTCCTAGCAGGGGACGCCCTAGTGGAGTAGTGGTTAAGTCAATCGTCTCCAAAGGAGCAAGTCACATGGCCCCAGGTTCTCCTTCCAGGTTTAAGGGGAAACAACCAGCATGATCAACTAAATAAAAAGAAAGATGATCTTCCTCCTCTTTTTTTTAAAAAAAAAAGAAAAAAGAAAAAAAAGCACTAGCAAGGGCACCCTGGTGGAGTAGTGGTTTGGTCAGCTGCCTTCAGCTGTCACAGTCTACATATATCCCGAGGACCCAGGGATGAGGGCAACAACCAACATGAACGACTAACTTAAATAAATAAAGCACTTCTCCCTCCTCTCTCTTCCTGCCTGTCTGCTTCTGCCTTCACTCCTGCCTGCGCCACTCCTTAAAAAAAAAAAAGCACCAGCAGCCGAGGGAGGTCAGCAAGCTCGCAGCACTAAGCACACAGATCTCGCGCTCTCTTCGCCAGCAATGCCCAGGCAGAGGAACCTACGGCCCCACTGACAAATGAGGTTTACAGAACTGCCGGTGCTGGCGTGAGCTCAGTGCTATTCCTGCCACTCTCCTGGGCTGGCGCACCCCCAGAGCTGAGATCTGAAGCTGCTCTCCAGAGAGGGGAGCTGGTGGAAAGGGAAACAGACTTTGGAGAGGGAAAGTGGGCTTCCCGCCTGGATCCTGACCCCAAGAGCCTGAGGAGAGCTGTGTGGACAGTGTGGGCTGGCGACAATCACCCGGCCTGGGAAGATCAAGCATCAAGCGGGGCCGGGAAGGCAGACTGGGGAGGTCGGGTATGGGCGCGCACTGTACACTAACTTCTCGAATCCCAGGGTCTCCAAAAGGGGTTCCTTACACCCTGGAACAAGTACCAGCAACTTGCTGGGGGGCTGCTTTTAGCCCCTGGAAGCCCCGAAGGCCTCACTGAGGTACTTACTCCAAACTCCAATTGTCCAAGCTCCAACGGTGCCCCCTACTACCCTGGCACATCTTATGCTGCATCCAACTCCCTAGATGTACGAAGTGTTTAAAAGTCTGAGCCTATTCGTGTTTTTCTCTCTGCCTAAAATGCCAAGGGTTCCCTGCCCTAACCTCCTTCCTTCCAGGTCCAGTTCAATGCCACCTCTTTCATGACGCCTCTGAGGTCACGGCAGCTGGTGGTGAGTCTGGTCGCCACACATTTGCTCTCTGTGCCTGTGACTCCCCATGAACACAGCATCCATGACTCCATCATCCCCTCATTCAATACACACCGAGTGGCTTCCAAGAACGACTGTGTGCGCACGCATGCGTGCAAACACACAGCAACAAACAAGTCATAGGCCTTGTCCATCAGGGGAAGACAGACGCCTTCAGGGGGTAAGTAGTGAGCGTCAGGGGAACATCAGAAGCTGTCATCAGTGTGCACAGGATCAGCTGTGCCCACCTTCTCAGCTGTCACCTCCAGGTACTAAGTGGTGGATCAGAGTGAGTGAAGGAGAGAAAGCCAAGGGCCCAGTGGCAGGGGAGGAGCCCACAGCACCGACCGCAACAAGTGCAGTCTGAGCACACTGACCTGAATCGGGAGCAACTGCTGGCGGGAGAAGGGACCCCACTCCAGACAACTGCTCCCCAGGGGGAGGGATGAGAGTGGAGGTTTTTCCCCCTGGGGGAGGGGGAAGCAGGCTCAGTCCTCCTGTGCTGGCAGGCCGGGCTCGGGGAGTCCCAGCTGCTCCTTCTTTCTTCTTCATGTTCTAAAGAGAAGAGAAGAAAGGGAACCAGTCAATTCTGCCAGGGTCCCACTGCTATCAGAAAACCCCAAGGAGGGCCAAGGTAACCCCTAGGCCCCAGACATTTCTGTCACAAAGAACGGTCTACAGCTGTCCAGCATTTCGAATCGTGGTCAATCTTAAGGAACCATCACAGAGACATTTAGTTTTAAGACCTGCAATCTGACCTCATTAACCACCCAGGAAATGCAAATGAAACCAGGGACGTACATCTCACACCTAGCAGGATGGCTAAAACGTAGACTGTAGGTACTGACAAGGACACGGAGTGAGAACACGCATACAATGCTGGTCCGAGTGTGACCGAGGAAAACCACCCTGGAGAACTGTTTCAAAGCCTCTCTAAGCGGGACAGATGTCCTGAAGGCGGTGAAGCCACTCCCACATGCAGGCCCAACAGAAACGCACACGGGTGCAGCAGAGACCCGCACCCCCGCCCCCCAATCACAACACTGTCTGTCGTAGCCCCAACCGGCAAGTGCCCAAATGTCCACTCAGTTACACAGGTGACAGGATGCTTCTAACAGCCCCTCCCGGAACGGGCCGCCATCGTGAGAATGAGCCAGCGACAAGCAACAACATGGGTGCACTCACATATACCCAATTAGCAAAAGGAGTCGCACACGAGTGGGCACGACCTACTTCACACAAGTTAAAAACAAAAGCTGGAGGCTTCAAAGTCAGTGGTCACCCAAGGTGGGGACTTACTAGAAGGGAGCGGGAGCAGGGCTTCCGGAATGCTGACAATCTTCCGCTTGACAGGAGGGTGAGTTTGTGTGGGGAAGTTCAGTTTTGTTAAAAGTCACTGTGTTCTGTATGTATCATTAGTGCACTTTCCTGAACAGGTAATTGTATTTCAACAAAACCACACGATAAACTGAACAAGTGTGAGCCAGAGAGCCAGAAGCCGGCTTAAGTTATAAAAATGAAGAGGATGCAGTTCTCTACCTGCGAGGAGATCAGGAGTGAGCACAGCCCCAAAGTCAAAGACGCCTGTGTGAGCCCAGTTGAGCCGGCTACGCCTAGCTGGGACGCCAGGCAAGTCCCTTAACTGGCCAGCCTCAAAAGGGGATGTTTAGTTCTTATGAGAAAATGCCTAAGAAACACTACCTGGCACACAGCTGATGATCATTAAGTATTAGTTTCTTCCAAGGAAGAGAAAGAATCACATCCCAACCAGTCCACGGGGTATGACCTGCATTTTCTTAAGGGCCAGCTGGCCAACTTCAAGGGTCCCCAATCATCACCAGCATGAAGCAGAAAAGAGGAGAAAAGAGACAGTAGTAAGTAAAGAGGAAGAGTATTATTTTGAGGTTACAAAGTTTCTTCAAAAAACCAATCCATCAGTCCTTGGTTCTCCCAAATCACTCCAACTCCACCCCAGCAGCCAAGTAAAAGGCCAATCCTGGCAACCCAGGCCAGCCAGCCAACCTTTCCTAACCTCACCAGCAGCAGACACAGGGTCACAGAGTGAAGACACGTGGAGCAGGGCAGCACCACCATCAGACGCTGCCGTGACTCCCAGTGCCCACCTGCACACCTCACTGCCCAGCGCCCCACATCCTCAGTACGTGAGGCGCAAGGACTAATGCCCACTCTAAGGGCCAGGACAGAAATGTCTGCTCTGGCAGCAAGTGACTGATGCTCCTTGTCATCTCAGAGGCTTTGCACATGCTGTTCCCTCTGCCTGAGTCATCCTCAACCTCCTTCCCTTCTTACAGGCTGCCTTCTTCCACAAGGCTTTCCTGGTTTCCCCATCTCTGGGCGGCACGCCCCTCCTCTGGGAGCTCAGGGCACCGAGAGCACCCCTCCGCTGTGGAGCACCTCTTGTCGAGTTGTGATCACACCTCTTGTCGAGTTGTGATCACACTGTGATGTGCCATCGCAGCTTGCTGAGCAGCACCACACCAGAACCCTCTCTCGTTCACCTGGGGTGCACTACTTGGCACACTGCTTAACCATCTTCTGAGCTGAAGGGACTCAGCTGTGGAAACAGCGACGGGCTCTGGGCTGAGCCTGGTGTGGCGGCCAACACAGCCAAGAGAGGGTGGGACTCACCGCAATGTTGAGCTTGATGGTCTGGCCCTCCTTGAAGCCGAGGTCTAACTTGGGGCCTTGGTCTGGGTTCTGGGCTAGTTTTGCAAATTCGCACTGCTGTTTCACCCACCTAGGGAGAGAAGAGGAGGAACCGGTGAGGAGGCCTTCAGCCACATTCACGCGCTCACTTCACTCCAACCTAGCCGGCCCAGCTGGGGATGAGCTTTTTATTAAAAGGGGTGATAGAAAGAGCGCAGGCTTGCGAGTTAGGCCTGAATTCAAGTGGCTCCCGTCAGTCCTGTAGCTGCAAGCACCTCAGCTTCCTCACTGGCAAAGTGGAATGACAATTCTACACACCTTAAGGAATGCTGTGAAAATCCAACGCGCTCCCTGTGGAGAGGCCCTAAGACTGGTCTTCGGGAAAACTGAACACCTGACCCTCTGTTCCCAGCACTTGACATGAGACCAAGTCAAGGTGTCCACACACCTCCAGGGCTCACATGTCAACGGCGAGAAGAGACATCCATGGAGTAGAGGGTGAGGCCCCTCGCCCCATGCAGCCATAGGACAGGGAAGCGCAGGCCCCACAGGCAGCCACACACTCCCCACGTGCTGGCAGCCAACACCCATGCAGACGGTCGGGGCACAGTCTGCCCTGCCTCCTCTTTAGCGTCAGAAGGGACCACGTGGGCCATCGGGGAATCCAAGCACTACCAGTTACATCAGGGACCAGGAACCCGAGCAGGACCTGGCTGCTTAGGGCCTCAGAGAAGAAAGGTGACACTTCAAGGCTGGGTCAGCAGACTGGGTGGCAGTCAGCTGCTCCCTGGGAAAGGACTGACTTCAGAGCAGAGAAGAGGACAGGCAGGGCAGAGAGCTTTCGGGGGCTCTGCTGGCAGATCAATCACCCAAGCGCTGGGTGGCCTAGCCTGGGGACTCTTTCTGCCCGGGGAGAGGAGGGAGCGCAGGCGTCTCCAGGAGCCACTCACTTGAAATGGTCCTGCAGTGCAACATTGAAGTCGAAGGCATCACCTCGGTCCCCGAAGCCAATTCCAATAAACGCCCGTCGCCCTGAGGGACAACACAGGGTCAACCCCACTTTGCCAAAACAGAGGAAACCCCTCTACAGAGGAGGGAGCCCCAAGACCAGTGCGTACCATTTCCATCTTCAATGCGGACAACGAAGTACCTGCTGGAGTCCGTCACGCTCTCCACAGCTGTGCCAGGAAACTGATCCACCGGGGCCTGGGCAAACAACTCCCCTGAAAGCACATTGAGGGTGAGCCGGCCTCTCACCCTGTGGGGGCTTTTCCTGAGAGGCAGATGGGCAAACCTTACTCTGGGGTGCAAAGCAAATCCACTCTGGCGGAACGGAAGACACAGGAATAGAACCAGGAAAGCTTAAGTCAGAGCTGATCTAGATCTTGGTCAGATCCAGCTCAGAGTTTCAATATTTTAAATTTAACTGTCAAACATTTGAAAATCAACTTATAAGTGAAATAATCCAATTTATGGCTCCTCTTCAAATTAAAAAGCTCTATTAATGCCGGGGCCCCACTCCCACACAAGAGTAACAGGTGGGAGCTGCGGGCCGCCCATCCACATTACTGCCTGGAGGGGCCGGTGAACAGCATGGAAGGGGGAGGGTTTGTGCTCCCACAGAAGAACCTGAAACAGGCTGATTTAACCTCCGAGACAGGAAAAAGAGCTATTGCTTGCGGGTGCGCCCTTGCGGCTGAGAAGGCTGGGGTGTAGACAATGTAAAGTCTGAGGACTCAGGTTCTTGACCCAGGGCTAGGAATGAGGAGGCCAAAATAAACAACGAAATAAAAATGCTTTTTCCTCTTTATCATCTACATTCTCTAAAAAACAAAAAAAGTGACAGGTTGTAAGAGACCCGAGGCGCTCCATGTGCCCGCAACCAGCATGCGTGTGAGCATGTGTGACCAGAATCATCTGTGCTGCTTTGAGTTTTAACCACGTGTCTTCTACAGAATCAAGGCTGAACCCAATCAGAATCAGTGGCCCTGGAGCATGGAGCTTCTGGTAAATTTCTCTGCTTGCCCCCTCACCCCACCCCCAGTTTGGTACCTGGGGATCCAGGACTCCCCTGAGCTCGAGCCAGAACCTCTGGGGTGGGTCCTGCTAGGGAGGCTCAGCCTTGAACTGACGCTGTTAAACCAGAGGGTCACCTTCAAGTCCGTGCCCAAGGCCTCAGACACAGGGGTTGCTGGCCCCTGTGAGACCACCTGGACATTCCAGCACATTCACCACTGGAGCCTCTGGTCTGGCCACAGCCGCAACCTCCCCAATCTCCTCCTCAGCTTCAACCTGCCAACCCCCACCTTCCAGAACCAACCAATACTTCTGAATTACCTTTAATGTTCACACAGCAACTGGGTAAGTGTCTGCTTACTTCGTATTTCCAATACCCTTACGAAGCAGGAGCTAAGGTGATCCTCATCTCAACAAAAAGGAGGCCAAGGCACCAGAGACCATGTTACTTGTGCAAGGTCTCACAGCTCAGATGCAATGATGCAGTTCTGAGAAGAGGCAGCTGGTTCTGCTTATGAATCTTTGCAGTTTTTCCAGACTGGAAAATAAGCCTAAATGCCACGACAGTGGCCCAAGCACAAGCCTGTGCCCAGCCCTGTGCCTGCAGCGCGCTCAGAGGCACTGGTGGCAGAGGACTTCAGCAATTTTCCCAAAGGTGGTATCTGCCAGCTGACCCCAACAGAGCTCTGCTTGGCCTGTCTTCTCACCACAGAAACTGCTGAGTAGGACCGTTTCCAGCTCTTTCGGTAATGAGTGTGGTCAGCTCTGGGGAGTTATCACTTAGTGCATAAACAGAATTCCTGAGCAAGAACCAGAGCTCAGCAGCAGAGCTGTGTGACTTCAACCAATTTGTATTCAACATAACCTTCCTACTGGGGACCAAGCTGCAGGTTGCCTCTCTGGAATTACTAGGCTCTTAAGAACATACTAATGGAAAGGGAACAGGCGCTTGGCAGGGAACACTCCCTGACACGTGGTGACATGGTTTCTCCAGCTAAGATGCCAGCAATGGAGGAAGTGGAAAGGTGCTCTCGGATCTCCCACTTCCAGGACAAGTTTCCCTGACCCGAGTGGCCGGACCCCGGCTGCCTCTCCTTTCATGAAAAGGGCCCACATAAGCCTCCCTTGCCTTTACCTGAGGTCCGGTCCTCCAGCTTGATGTAGGCCACCTGCCCTTTGGTGGTGATCCGTAGCCGGCCGCTCCATGACGGCTGGTCCAGCTGCCACTCTGCAGCCCTAAGGGGACAAAAAACATTGAGCTTCTGTTAGAGGCTCCTGCTCCATGACCCCAATGCTGGAGGTAAGAAGGGCATGGCCATGGGGGCTTCCGGCTCCAGACCGGAGGATGGCAAACTATTTCTGAACAGAGTCACATGATTTCTACCACAACTACTACCTCCACTGGTATAGAGTGAAACCATCAGTGTGTCAGTGCTTTCAGTATTTTAACTGAGCATGTTCTATTGAGCATGGCTGAACTGCAGTAACACTATGGACAGTGAAATTTGAATTTCATTAAATTTTAACATCCTGAAGTATTCTAAATTTCTTCCAACTATTAAAAAGTACAAAAATAATTCTTAGCTTGGGAGCCATACAGAACTACAGTGGGTCACAGCTTCCACCCCGCCCCAGTTCTAGACTACAAACCTAGGCTGCAGAGATCAGTGACCATTTGGGAACACCGAGACCACCTTCCAGGAAAAGGAGCAGGGAACACCCACAGTAGGAAGAGAAGAGAGCACGGGGAGAAGGCTGGGGGGGCGGGGGTTGGTGGGGCGTTAACAAATACATTTTCAGAGCAGCTTAGGCACAGAGAAGTGCATGAAACCACGGAACGGTAGTACTGAGTTCTCTTAAAGCAAAAACTTCACATTTTAGTCTAAGAGGCAGTTCAGTAAAAACCTCAAAGAGCAAGATTCTTGGGTGTTTCCAGGAAGTTTTTCTTGGAAGTGCCTAAGGAAACGGCAGCTCTCAAGGACTCTGAGACAGTAAAACTGTGGATGCAGTTGTTTTGAAGACCACACAAATGGAGACTCCCAATTCACAAGTCAGCAGACTCAGTTTCAGTTCCTCTTACTGGGACAACAGACCTTTGATTCAAGCTAAACAGAGCTCTGAAGTTCAAGTACAGGGAGCAACAGTTTCCTCTACACCAAACTCTCTGAGAGGCCAAACCATCCTACTGAAGAGGTGGGGGGGTGGGGGGCCATCCCTACTTTAGTGACGCATCTCCTGTTTGAGGACAGAAAGCAAATTCTTGTTGTCAGCGCTGTTGATCTCTTGTTATTTTAAAGTTATGCCACGGATGTAGCAGGTGTTCAATAAAATACATACTCACTAGAAAACCAGCTATGAACCCGTTAACACTTGGACAATGACAGCAAGTCAGCTTTGTGGGCCTTCCACCATTCCTGTGGCGCAGGCCAATCCTGCATGTCCAAATCACTTAAACATTTTCTTCATGATCCACTCCCACCTGCACCGTTGGCAGAGGCTAGCAAGAGCCAGGTTGTCTCACTCAGGTACCCCCTTAAACGCTTCATCTTCTTCTGATAAGGAATACATACGTGTGATAAAAAAAAAAAAAAAAATGCAAACAATACAAAAAAGTGCACAGTGAAAGGTGGTCTCCTTCCAACCGGTGCCCCTCCCTTAAGGCAGTTCCCCTGGCTCCCATCCAGACGCTCCATACACGGACGACCCTATATTCGTCTCCGGGGAGCATTTCACGGACACGTGAGCATGAATTCGTCTCAACCGCCAGAGGCTGTGATAATGGCCGGAGTCCGTGCAGAGGCAGCTGGGCGGTGAAAGGCCATCAGCTTAAAGTCCTCCGGACGCGTCCCTTCCTTCCTCTCGGGGATTTCCACCTGTGACAGGGCCCCAACCCTCAAAGGTTTTCAAGGATCCCTCCAGCGCCACCCGCGGTAAGAGACAAAGGTCCGCGACACCACCGCCCAGGACACACTCAGGGAAGCGGCAACCCCACCGGGCCCCGAAGAGCGCGTGGGTTTCATGCGTCCCCGCCACCGCGGGAACCGGGAGTCGGACGAGCCGGCCGACGCTGTGGGTCCCGAGCTGCTCCGGCCTCACACTGCGAGAAGCCGCAAGGACCGCCCGTCTCCCGCAGGCTGGCCCCGGCTGTCCTCAGCTCCACGGCGGGCGGGGCGGGGCGGGACGTCACCTGTAGCCACGGTTGGTAGCCCGCGGCGGGATGCGGTAGACGTGGACCTCCGGCTTGACGCACAGCACCGACTCGTACTCACTCTCCTCCATCTCGACGCCCCAAGCCCCTCGAACTTCCGGTTCCTTCCCGGCGGGACCGGAAGCGGCAAGACTCTATGATCCCGACGTCAGGCTAGAGCGGCGGCTCGCGGCCTCAGCACCTCGTCGCCTGCGCGCCCTCTGCTGGACTGCCGACGTGCGGCCGACGAACCCCAGCGGGCCAGATGCTCCACTGGCTCATGAGCCGCTGAGACACCTTCAGCGCAGACCCCGTGGGAATCTGTGGGCTCTTATGACTGGGATTCAAAGCTGAGCTACCCACACCGCTCACCCTGCAGTCTCTGCTGCAGCCTTTGCCTCCTCTGCTCGGGCTCAACGTCCATCTTCTCCTGGCTCTGTAAGCCTCCTCTGAGGCCTTTCCTCCTAAGAAATACTTACCTACCCCGCAAACCAAGTGGGATGTCCCTACCCCCAGGCCATCTGCACCCTAACCCGCCGTGCTCAGGGCCCCATGTGGCTCAGACTCGACAGAGATATGGCCGAAGAAGCAAAATGAAGTGCCTTAAGTCAATTAGGAAGAATCTGGCGCCCCCTGGTGGAGCAGCGGTTGGGTCAGTCCCCTCCAAGGAAGCGGGCCACATACCCCTGGGGTCGAATCCCAGGTCCCGCGGGAAGAACCAGTGTCAACAACTAAATACAAAGTAAAGATGCTTCTTCCTCCTTTCTCTGCCTGCCTGCCTACTCGCCTTCATTCCTGCCTGCACCTTTCCTTTAAAAAAATATAAATAAAAAGAATCCAAACTTGGATTTCCCACAGACTATTATAGGAGACACAATATCTAAGTATACATAAAACATATTTATTTGATTTTTAAAAGGAAGGTATACATTTCATATATTATACACATATATTTGGTTTCTTTTGGCTCTTTCATTTTTTCTTTTTAAAAAAACTTTTTAAGGAAAGGTGCAGGCAGGAATGAAGGCACGCAGGGCAGTTGTTTTTAAATTATTTGTCCATCTTGGTTGTTTCCCCAGCCCCAGGACCTAGTGATACATGTGAACCACAAGGCAGTGGACCAGGCCACCGGGCCGCCAGGGCACCAGGCCGCCAGGGCACGCCATGTTTGTTTACGAGGAAGGTAGACAGGCAGCAGGCAGGAAGGAAGGAAGAGGAGGAAGCTTTTTATTTTATTTTTTTAAGGGAAAGGTGCAGGCAGGAATGAAAGCAAGTAGCCAGGCAGGAAGAGAGAGGAGGAGGCGGCGGCACTTTATTTAGTTGTTGTCACTGATCCTCCTGACCTGGGAATCGGACCCAGGGGCACGTTGCCTGCACCCCTTTGAAGGTGACTGACCTAACCACTACTCTACCAGGGCATGCAGGAAGAAGCATTTTATTTATTTAGTTGTTCATCTTAGTTGTTCCTGAGTTCTGGGGCTGCATGTGGACTGTGCCCCAGGCACAGATTTAACCCCCAAGCCACCAGGGTGTACTCATAGTCGTATTGTTACACTCCCTCCCCTCCTCTACCAATTCGCATTCATTCCACAGATATTTATTAAGTGTTTCCAGTGTGGTCTCAAATCTGACTCACTGAATGCTTCCAAACTTCCACTTTGCAGCCCAGAGTCAAAGGTGCTCAAGGGATCAAACTCACAGGAACCTGTGGGGGCAAAGAGGAGAAAGACCCCACAGGCAGGGGACAGTCAGGGAAGGCTCTTTGGAAGAGGTTACCTTGACCTAATAACCCATAATGACCTTGACATAATAACCCCTGTGAGGTAGGCAGGGAAGGAGTATTGTCCCCATTATGTAATGGAGGTCACTGAAAATGACCCAGAAAAACTCCCTGTCTATTGTAGGAGTTAGACAGCTGCTTGTCTTATTCTCAAACCCTAACCACATGGCTGGACATTCCCGAAACATATCCCTGAATCTCTACTGCCAAGAATAATTGAACCTACTGGTTACTTCCAGTAGGTACTCAGTGAATTCATTCAACCCAGCAGGCAGAGTGATGGCTCAGAGCCCAGCCCATGTCTGAGCGGATGAGCAGGTGCAAAATCTCACTGAGATTCAACCCCCTGCTCTCTGGTAGGTCAAGGGCTAAGGTGGGGGTTTGATATGAGCAGGCTCCTTTGGTGACCTCCAGAAACATATATTATAGATCACTTATCTTCTTTATCTGCTGTATTTTCCTGCTGTCAGGGCATTTCTGAGAGAAACTTCCCCTTTATTCAGATGGGGAAACACTTATATAAGGGCTCTCTGTAACAAAACTATCTTGAAAAAGAACAAAGTTGGAGGTATCCCACTTCCCGATTGTAAGACTTACTACGACGCTACAGTAATCCAGCCAGTATGGTTGACATAAGGATACTGGAGTAGAATTGAGAGTCCAGAAATAAACCCTCACACAGTGATAGTTAATTGACCTTCCATGAGTGTGCCCGGAAAATTCATTAACGAAGGAATAGTCTTTTCAGAAGATAGGACTGGAATGAAATAGCCATCTGCAAATGAGTGAGGGTGGACCCCTACCTCACACCATATACAGATGTTAATTCAGAAGGGATCAGAGACCTAAATGTGGGAACTAAACTATACAACTTCTAGGAGAAAGCATAGGCATAAATTCATCATTGACCTAAATCTTCCTGACCACAGATTTTTATGTTCTAATAAAAAGACTCTACTGGATTCTTAGAAAAGATGGTAAAAGCTCACATGACAGGAGAGAAAAAATAGATAGATGGGACTTTTCACAAAATTGAAAACTTTTGTGCTTCAAGAGACAAAAAAGTAAAAACATAATCCACATAATGTGAGAGAATAACATTGCAAACAATATCCCTGACAAGGGGCTTGCTTCTAGACTAGGTAAAGAACTCTTCCTATTTAACAATAAAAAAAATAACCTCACATAAATGCACAAATGACCTAAATAGACATTGTTTCCAAAGAAAATATACAAACAGCCCCAAAGGACATGAAAAGATGCTTCACATCACCAGCCTTCCAGGAAATGCAAAGCAAATCCATGAGGATGGCTAGAATTTTTTTAAAGACCCCTCCCAACAAACGGTGGTGGTGAGGATGTGGAAAAACTAAAAGAACCGCTGCTGGTGGGAATGTAAAATATGCAGCCCTGGCGGAAATGGTCTGGCAGTTCATCAAATGATCACACAGAAACGTTAACCTCAGACCCGGCCTTCCCACTCCCTGGTGTCTGCCCTAGAGAAACCAAAACATATGTTCACACATAAATGTTCACAGCAGCTTTATTCTTCATTGCCCAAAAGTGAAAACAACCCAGATGTCTTTCCACTGATGAACAGATGTAAAAATGTGTCTCATGAAAAGGAATGAAGGGCTAAAACACAGATGCACCTTGAAAATACTGTGCTAAGTGAAAAGAAGCCAGTCGCCAGGGCCACGTGTTATCTGAGTCCACTTCGACGAAATATCTGGAACAGGTATGTCTATAGAGACCTGGGGGCTGGTTGACAGAGATGGGGTGAGAGCTGGGTATGGAGTTTCTTCCTGGGGTGATGAAAATTTTTCTATGACTGGAGTGATGATAACCTGATTCTGTGACTATGGTAAAAGCCACTGAATTATCCTTTAATGGGTGAGTTTTATGGTAAGTGAATGAAATCTCCATTAAAACCGTTTACAAAAAAGGGTACCATGTGCTTTCAAGGGGGACACAGTCTGTCTTTGCCACCGCTTCCCAATTCTGTCCTCAGCTTTCATACCCTTCAGCGGGGATTGGGGCTTCCCCTCTTGTCCAGATTTTCAGAGTTTGCAAGTTCCCAGCAGGGATGGAGTGTGGGGGCTGGATGGCCTCTGGGGCCTCTGTACCCTTGAAACTTCAGTTTGTGGAATTCAGGGGCCTGAAAACTCTGAGGTTGAGTCTGTATGTTCTGAGGTGGAGGTGGACAATGGGGGGCGTGTTTGAGGGGCCTGGGGAGTTCCACCCTGGGACAAGAAGGCTCAGAGGAAAGGGGCATGCTTTGGGACCCCTACTGGGAGAGAAGCAGGGAGAAGAGAAACTCCCAGGAGAAAGGGACTTGCTCACAGCACTGACTTCCTGCGCCAGGTGACAGCCACCGGGATGCTGGAGCTGGGGTAGAGGTCCATGGGGGACCTGAGGTCTTGTTTGTACTGGGGGCATGTGGGCACAGTGAGGAGGGACCTGGATGGAGGGCAGACAAGGTTGGAAAGAAAGGGGATGGAGGATGGGGGTTTGGGGCAGCAGCTACTAGGGACACCTCCCCTGTGCCTTGGTAAACTGTGAGAGCCACCAGAACCCCAGTGTACCCCCAGGTCTGACACTGTGCCAGGCTTGGGCACATGTCTGTTAAACAGTCATCGATTACATGTGCAAATGGCAGCAAGATGAATGGAGGGAGTCAGACAAGGCTGCAGACAAGCTGTGTGGTATCGGACAAGACACGGGCTACTCTGAGCCTTTGAAACAGAACTGAACCCCCTGACCTCACAGGGTGGTTAGGAGACCATTGGCCAGCGTGCCCAGCAAACAGCATCCTCCGTGGATGGTGGCCGGCCTGCCACCTTTTCAAGAAGAAGAAGCATCATCTGGATCCTCAAGGTCATGTGGGCTCACTGGGCGGGTAGGAATTACCCCCTAGAAACCAGTTAATAGTGAAAAGGGGTTCGTGATGTCCCCATAGAAATGGTATTAATGTTGTCTCAAAGGGATTCGGAGGCTAGAGAGGGCTGAGGTGGTTGGAAGCTTGGAGAAGCAAGGGCTTCAAGGACAGGGCGGGGGAAGGTGTTGGGGACACAGAGAAGTGGCAGGTGGGTACAGAGGCTGGGGGTCTCCGGGGTTAGGGTGGCAGGTGTCTGTGCAGGTGAAAACATTGCATAGGAGGTGGTGGGTGAGCGGAACAGGAGAGGCAGAAGGAGAGGGTGTGTCCCGGGCAAGATGGCGGCGCTTTGGTGAGTACCTGTCACCACTGGAGACTTTAGGGCCCTGCCTCTTCCCTTGACCAGGCTTCTACGTTACAGGCTCTGCACTGAGCTGCCAACGTGGTGAGTAGGGCATTGGCTTGGTGGAGCTGGGACTGGATTTCTCCTGGGGGAGCACAATAGCTAATGACCTTCACTTGGCACCTTCATTGGCCCTGTCACAATGGACGCCAGAAAAGTCCAGATGCACATGGAGGATAAGATCCAGGCTTCAGAGACCAAATCAAATCCTGGCGTGAGGACCGCCAGCAAGAGGGCTGGTGGTGAGCCCACCCTATCAGGAATCAGCCAGGTAAGACCAGCACCTTATGTCCTGACTCCTCCTCCCCAGCTGGCACTTTTCCCTCCCCTGCCTGGGCTCCCTCCCAACTGCCTTACTTAAGACTCTTTTAGTCTGAGTGACATAAAACCCAACAAAAACTGGATTAAGCAGGAATAAGAATGTATTAGCTTGGGCAATGGCTTCAGATATGGCTGGATCAAGGTGCTAACAGAGTGCTCTGCCTTCCTCTGCCATTTCTAGGCAGGCTCTCCCTGCAAGATGATAAAAATTCCCTGACCACAGCAGGCTTATGTCTTCATCTCACATCCTCTGGCTCGGCATGCCAAGTAGGACGAGAGCCTCTTTGCAACAATAAAGCAAGTCTCTGGTATCACTGTCATTTGGACTGGACTAGGGTCACATGCTGATCCCTAAAACTGTCACCACGGCTGGTGAAGTGACCTAGATCTCCTGTACAAGAGAGTCAGGTGGTACTCAGGTATCCACTGAGCCATGGGCCAAATGGATAAGGGGAGGGGCTCATAAAAAGAATGATGGCTTCTAGGTGACTAAGAATTGCCTAATTACGAGGTGTCTTCTGTGGCCTCCAGCTCCTTATTCCCTGGAGCCCTACTCAAGATTTTGATCCAGGGCCTCCCCCAGCCTCAAGCCTGCATCCTAAACTTTTGTTATGTCTCTCAGTCTCCTTTCTTTCTTTCTTTTTTTTTTTAAAGTAAAGGTGCAAACAAGAGTGAAGACAAGAAGGGAGAGAGAGCAAGAAGAAGTATTTGATTTTATTTTTATTTAGTTCACATTGTTTTCCCCTGGGCCCGGCACTTGAATCTAGGGTGATGTGGCCTTTTGCTCCTTTGGAGGCAATTGACCCAACTGCTACTCCACCAGAGCGCACCTATCATTGTCACTTTTTTTTTTTTTTTTTTTTTTAAGGAAAGTTGTAGGCAGGAATGACCCTAGCAGAGGCAGGCAGGAAGAA
>RJWH01001991.1:127768-159572 GCA_004363575.1 Solenodon paradoxus | reverse complement strand
GAGTTCATGGCAATCCCTCCCTGTAGCCTGTTACAAGTCATGGCTTCCCCTGGGGGCAGGGGGAAGGTCTGAAGCGGTGGGGGTCTCGGAAGGGGTCTGGGCAAACACTCAGGGCTCCGGTCAACCACCCATTCAAGTTTTCAACAACATAGTTGTCAGGCCCAGGCTGTCCACTGACCCCGCAGCATGACCTTGGGCCTGTCCTTACCTCTTTCAGCTCCATTCTTTCCTGAGCACTTGCTGGCCTAACTCCCTGCTTGGCGCCGCCTCTGCCTGGCAGTAAGTGCCCTTAAGTGTTGCTCCATCAGAGTCTGTAGTTATAACAGCAATGTTATCAGTTGCTGAGCTGGGTCACCCGGAGTTTGCTGACTCGGGGAGGCGTGGAGCTGAAACTGCGTCACTGGCTGCAAGTCACCAACTAGGGAGTGACAGACCAGGATAGGAATTCCAGCCCAGTGCAGAGCCTGCTCTTTGAAGTGGTGGAAATGGTGGAAGGCCTCGCTCAGTCCTTGTGAGGGTCCTGAAGTGGCCAGCTGCTCTGTTAAGCAATCCTGGGCCCAGGTCCTACTCCGGATTCCAGGTTCACGCAAGGAGTCCCAGTGCTGACCAACGGCCTCGCAGGGACTGGACCGGTACACCAACCCCGTCTCCCTGCCATCAGTCTCCTCACCTCTCTCCAATGCCCTGCCTTCCCCTGTAGGCACAAGAACTCCCTGCCCCTGAGGCCAGGACGATGTCCAGGGAGGTCGTCTTTCTAGATGCTGGGGGGATGGACACTGGGAAGCAGCCCTCGTCTGTACCAGGAGAACTAGAGAGGGGGCCTGGACACACACAGACATCCGAGGAGGCAGCTCCGGAGTGCAGGACCCTGGAGCAGAGGCATCCGGCAGGACTAGGGTGAGCTGGGGGCTTCCCAGAGAGAGCCTGCTGTGACCCACGGTGGGGGTGGGGGTGGGGGAGCGGGGACAACTGCAGACTAAGGTGGATTCTCCCAAACCAGCACCTGTACTGCCCTTTCACAATACGAATCACACTGATATTTTGTGTTAACCTTTGGTCTGTGCTGCCCCGCTAGACCCAGGCTTCTTGAGTATCTTGTTCAAGAGGCATTTTATGTGTCTTGTTCAGCCTCCAGTCTCTCATGCTTGGCACATAGTAGATGCTCAATAAATATTTATTCAGCGACTTGATGGACGACTGGGCAGCAGAGAGGCAGAGAGACACAGAAGGCCATACTTATGTGATATTATTGTGATTATTTCTAAATATGATAGAGTTTTTACCGTGTTTACAGTTAAGAATCGATTCTTTTGGAAAAGAGAAAATCAAACCAAAGAGCAAAGAGAAGCCAAGTGAAGGACTTGGGAAACAGAAATAGTTCGACCTTATTAGAGTATCATTTAAATTGGAGTATAATCAAAAACCACTAAACAATCTCTTTCACGTGAAAAGCGAGGGAAATCCAGCAAAGCCAAGCCAGGTGCAGCTCCCCCCACCCCCAAGGCCCCACATGCATAGAAACATTTCAACATGTCTGCTTTAACAACTTGATGGTTTCTTTAAACAGCCTTAAAACTTTCTTTGCCTTCATCCTTTTCGAGAAACAGGCCCTAAGGAAATCATTGGAGTCAAGCAAAATTTGATTTTGCACAAAGATTTTCACCTTCACATCATTTTAAATACTAAAAAAAAAAATAAAGAGCCAGTGTGCCTTACATGCCTCCAGAGGGGAGGGATTGATAAATTACTATTTTGTATAAAATATTGACTTATTTCATTAAAAAAGCATGCTGTTGAAGGGTTTGGGACATGGGAAAATTTAGGCTGTCAGGTTCATTGAAAAAAGATGACAACACTGCATATATAATATAACGATGAAAAATTCTGCACTCATTTGAAGGTGGGAATTACATAAAGTCCCATTAAAACTATGATGTATATCTGAGGAAGGAAATACTCCAGAACATTAAAGTGAGCTGAGATCAACATTCAAACCATATCCACTTCAGTTTTAAGACCCCAGGTTCAAGTCTCTCAACCTCTCTGACTCCAGTTCTCTCTGGGTTCCCCCACTCCCCAGAAAAAAAATAGATAATACTAAAAATATTAAATCCTAAATCCACTAAAAATTGACATCCAAGTGTCTGTGGTGCAGGGCGTACCTGTCAGCCCTCCATTGTTTTCCCAGGCAGTAAGCGTGCACTCCTGGTATGTCTAGCCCTGTGCAGTTGCCTTGGGAACCACAAAAAAAGAACATAGGACTCTGCCCCCGTCAGGGAGCTGAGCTGTCCCTCTGTCTGTCCCCCGCCCAGGAAGAAGCATTCATTGTGGGTCCTCCAGAAAGGGCCTGGGGATCTGCTGGCAGACCAGGGTCAGGCCAAGCTGGGACGCGAGCAGTGGGTGCTGCCTCCCTGGGAGCCTGCAGCACATGCAGGGCAGCATCAGGACTCAAGGCCGGAGACCAAGGACCAGGAAGAGAGACAGCAGAGCCCTGGGATGCTGGAGGGCCAGGCCCCCAAGAGCTGCCAGGTAGTGTCAGCAGAGACCTGGGTAGGAGGGTATGAATGACTGACCCACAGGGGCATCCAAGGAGCCTGTGGATCATCATTCCAGGGCACTTGTGTCTTCTCTCTGTGCCCTGGAGAAATGAAGTGCCCAGTCTGTGGCAACTTGCAACCTTTGCAATTTGTTTGCAGAGTAGCCTCACAGGAGAGCAGCGGGTGCTGGAGGCAGGGAGGAAGTGGGAGGCTCTGCATGCAAGTGCAACCGGGACTTGCCAGGATGAACAAAGCTCAGTGTTGTCTATGCTAGAATATTCTAGAAACTCATCGTTAGCTACTGAGACTTGTGGGAGCTTACAAGAGATGGTTAGACTCTGTGGCCTTTTCCCAAACTTGACTACAAAATACTTGTTTGGACTTGTTTCCCTCTTTTTCAACTTTTTGGCTTTTTTGTAAGATTTAGTGTTTTTGAGTTGTTGTTATTTTTTTACACTTCCAGTGAAGTATGCTTGGCAGACACTTGCACACACTTCAGGTGTACAGTCTGATGTTTTGGACTTTTTTTTGATATATAATCTATGTTTTTGATCCATGAAACCATCACCTTGGTCAAGAAAATGGACATCTTCATCACTCCCAGAAGTTTCCTTTTGCACCTTTGTCTTGATGCCTCCCATCCCCAGGCATCCAAGATCTATCTGCTTTTTGTTGCTGGAGATTTCTTTAGAGTTCCTGGAATTTTACATAAATGGAGTCATGTGGTATTTATTCCTTTTGTTTGGCTTTTCTCACTCAGCATGAGTCTTTTGAAATTCTTCTATGATACTGTGTGAGTGATGCTTCGTTCTTTGTGTTGATGAGTAATATTCCATTGTTTGGTTATTCTCTTCATCTATTCATCTATTCATGGGCATTTGTTTTCTTTCCCACTTTTTGACTATTTCAAATAAAACTTCTTGGCATGGCCTGATGGAGCAGTGGTTAAGGCAATCGCCTTCAAAGGAGCAAGCCACGTACCCCTGGGTACGGAGAGGAAGAAACCAGTGTGAACAACTAAATGAAAATTAAATGCTTCCTGTAAAACACACACACACACACAAACTTTTAGCAACATTCATGTCTATATGTACATATACTTTCATTTCTCCTGCGCAAATAATACGTCACAGTGGGATGGGTCGTGTATAAAGTGTATGTTTAACTTACTAAGAAACCATCAAACTTTTATCCAAAGTAATTGTCCTATTTTACATTCCTATTAACAATTATGAGAATTCCATTTGCTCCATAGCTTCCCCCAAACTTGTTTGGGTCGGTGTTTTTTGTTGTTGTTTTTCATTGTAAGCATTCTAGTAAGTGTGTGATAGTTTCTCTCTGTGTCCGAATTTGCATTTTCCTGATGACTGACATTGAGCATCTTTTCAGTGCTTATGGGTCATCTGTGTATCTTCTTTCTTTGGAGAAATGTCTGTTCAAATACCGTGTCTGTAGTTTACTTGGATAAGTCACTTTATTGTTGAGTTATAAGAGTAGCCGTGAGAGTTCTTTATCCATTCTAGTGATGAGACTTTTGTCCAATATAATGACTAATGCACCTGTTCATCCATTCTGTGACTGTTTTTTCATTTTCTGCCCCTTTTTGCTAAGTTCTGTTGTGTTTTCTTATCACTGAGTTTTGGGAGTTCATATATCTTCTGAATACAAGTTCTGTATCACAGAGGTAATTTGCAAATGTTTTATCCAGTCTGCGATGTCTTTCCTATCCTCTTAACAGTCGGCTTCAGAGACGCTCTCAGTCCTGATAAAGTCTAATTCATCTACATTTACTTTAGGGCTCATGCTTTTGGTATTATTTCTCAGAAATCTTTGCTTAACCCAAGGTCACTTAGGATGTTCTCAGTATATTTCCTTCAAGAAGTTTTATGGTTTTAGGTTTATGGTCCATCTTGAGTTAAATTTTGTATGTGGTGTGTGTATATTGGATCAAGTTTCGTTTCTTGGCTCTTGGCTGTCCACTTATTCCAGTACCATTCTTTCTCTGCTGAATTTGCACCTTTGTCAAGAATCCATTGACCCACACATCTGAATCTATTTCTGGAATCTCTTCTTTGTTCCATGCACCTTATTGATCCTATTCCCACACCACACTGGTTTGTTTGTTTGTTTTTTTTAAAGGAAAGGCGCAGGCAGGAATGAAGGCGAGTAGGCAGACGGGCAGGAAAAGAGAGGAGGAAGAAATACGTTATTTTATTTAGTTGTTCATCATTGGGTGTCTCCCCAGCCCCAGGTTTTGAACCGGGGACCTTGGGATGTCTGTGGACGGTGCCTGGTTTAACCCGCCAGGCCTCCAGGGCGCCATATCTTCATTCTGGTGGCTTTTTAATAAAAAAATCACTTAGTGTCAACACCTTCTTTGGAGGAAGAACCGTGAGGTATTTGTTCTTAGAGACATTTCTTGGGAAATCCCATTTAAAGAGAATCACCTCCCAGTCTCCGGCCTCCCGTTACCTCTGCAGGGAAGCTGGATCCTGACTTCGGGTGGCCAGGCCTCCGATGCCTTACCCCTCAAAACCGGGGGATCCGTGCTACCTTCTGGAGGCGCTGGGAGAACCCAGCAGGATGCTGACCACAGCGTCTAGACTAGAGTCAGCATGTGATAGCATGTGAGCGCTGACGGTCACCTGGGAGGCAGAATGGGGCGCCCCATTTGGGGGTCCTTGTCCTCAGCAGGCTCGGGAGTATCAGCCCACCGCAGGTCACCAGGCAGCCGCTGCGTCGGGCATAGTGCAGCCAGCAGAGCCTGGCAGCCAACGCCCCTTGGAAGGCTGTGGACAGCAAGGAGGAGACAAGGCCGCCAGGGAGCAGGGCACCCCCAGCGTCAGGCCGCAGCTAGAACCTCAGCCGAGGGAGCAGGAGAGCAGTTCCCAGGAAGCAGTGCCTCTCATGCCTATGGCAACTCCAAAGGAAGAGGCGGCCCACTCCTTCCCGCCATCAGTGCTGGCCGGGAAACCACCCAAAGCCGGGTAAGCCGTCCTCTGAAGGCCCCCACAGCCCACCCCGCCGCCCTCAACAAGTGTGCGCTTCCGCGGAGACACAGGTGAGGTGCATTCGGGTCCTGGCGCTCCTCACCTGCTGGAGCACCCTAGGCCGAAGCCACGTCCCTCCTGGCCTCGGCCTCCCTTACAGGTTTTTGAAAAAGATATTTTGTTCATATATATTGAGGTAACTTTGCTTTCCAAAGTAAAATGAACCCATCTGCGCAGGTTCCCGTTTCTCAACTATGTCAGTAGACCCTTCCCACCGCCAGAACACGGGACTTCCTCTGCACCCCGCGTTCTGTGTTCCGTTGGCCTGTACTGCAGGCCGTGTCCCCAGATGCAGATGCAAGAATGAGGATCCCCCCTGAGCTAGTGTGGAAAGCGGATGAGGCTGGGGCGGCGGGTCTGAGTTTGCTGGGGGCTGCAAGAAGGCGGCTACAAGGGACCAGCTTGAGCAGAGCCCCCGACCCGGGGTCTCTCCCTTCTTTAGAGGCGAGTCGGTGGAGCCCCAAACCGCACCGGAGCCTGCTCCTCCACCAGTAAGTAGGGCCGTGGTGGGGACAGGGATGTAGTGGGGGAGAATCAGGAGGAGGAAGGTGCCAGGGCAGAAATGGCAGGGTATTTGGAGTCATTGGATTGAAATCAAGGCTGCTCTTCCACCGAAGAGTCTTTGGCTCCCCTCCAGGTCGTGCTTTTCCACAGTAGCATGGATTTTCTCTTCACCACAAGCTCATAACCCAAAGCCTCCCCAAGAAGCTAGGAGGCTCCCCACCCCCTCCATCATCCCACCTGCACCACCTCTGCCACGTCCTTGTTCTTTGACTCGCCTGGGCACGCTGTTAAAGCACCACCGTGGACCCCTATCTCTTGCTACTAGTCCCTGGCAAAACCCCAACCCAGGCCAAACCCAACTAATTTACCTCCAGCTACACCCAAGCAACTTGACACAGTTGGAGAGAAACCATTGTGTCGATGGGTTTCACTTTCAAACGATGAACACCAGGGGCAGGTGCTCCTGGCTGCCCTCTGCCAACCCCTGGCATGCTGCCCGCCCACTTTCCTCCAGGACGCCCCCTCTGCCCGCTTCATCCAGACCGGTGATCTGGGCGTAGGCATCATTGAAAGTCAGGAACATCAGAGGAGAGGGACCACATCTTTTTAAATTTAATTTCTTTTATTGTTTTGCAGTAACTTTGTTTTACAAATTAAAATAAGCTCATACGTGTACATTCCACATATGTGCAGCTTCCCCCTTCCTCAGATCTGTCAGCACACCCTGCCCTCCACCACGTCACCAAGTGTTCTTCACCATTGTCCAGTGGGCTCCGCCACCACTTCCCACACCCCTGTCCCATTTCCTATTGGTCACCTCAGTTCTATTGCCAGTGTGCAAGGGTTGGTTTTGTTTCATCTGTTCCTTTGTTTTGTCTGCTCACGTTCCACCTATGAGTGAGGTCATCTGGTATCTGTCTTTCTTCTTTTGACATACTTCACTTAGCATCATCCCCTCTACATCCATCCACGTCAATTCAAATGACAGTTTCATCTCTTCCAAGGACTGTGCAGTATTCCATTGTGTATATGGACCAGATCTTCTTGAACCATCATCTGATGTTGGGCACTTGGGGAGTTTCCAGTTCTTAGCTATTGTGAATAGGGCTGCAGAAAACATGAGGATACGCACATCTCTGCAGATGATGCTTCTGTATCTTTTGGGGAAATACTCAGAAGTGGGATGGTGAGCTCATATAGGATTTCCATCTTCAACTTTTTGAGGACTCTCCATACGGTTCTCCATAGGGCCTGAACCAATGTGCACTCCCACCAACAGTGTAGAAGTATTTGTTCCCTTTTCTCACATCCTCATCAACATTTGTTGTTTCCAGACTTTTGGATACTAGCCAGTCTCTCAGGTGTAAGGTGGTAGCTCATTGTCATTTTGATTTGCATTTTCCTGATGGCCAGTGAGTAGGAATATTGTTTGTAAGTCTGTTGGCCATCTGTATGTCCTCTTTGGAAAACTGTCTCTCCGATTCCTCTTCCTATGTTTTGACTGGATTGTCTGCTTTTCTATTATTGAGTTGTGTGAGTTCTTTGGACATTTTGGATATTAAGCTCTTGTTAGAAATATGGATGCAAATATCTTCTGTGAGTTAGAAGGTCATATTTTGTTTGGCGGTGTTTTCTTTCACTGTGAAGAAGGTGTTTAGTGTGATGTAGTCCCAGTTGTTTATTTTTCTTTTTGTTTCCTTTGATGCTGGAGTTGAGTCCCCAAAGGTCTCCCCAGGGCTGATAAATGGACCGTCTCTACTACGCTGTCTTCCCAGAATTTTGTAGTTTTCAGTCCTATGTCCAAGTCTCTAGTCCATTTTGAGTTAATTTTTGTGAATGGCGTTGGAGAGTGGTCTAGCTTCATTCTTCTGCATGTGACTGTCCAGTTTTCCCAACAACATTTATTGAAGAGACTTTCTCCATCCTATGTTTTTGGCTCCTTTGTCTTAGATTAACTGACTATATGTGAGTGAGTCAAGTTTCTGGTGATTCAGTTCTATCCCACTGGTCTGTGACTCTGTTACTATTCCAGTACCACACTGTTTTGCTCACTATCGCTTTTTCGTATAGCTCCACACCTGGGAGTGTAATCCCTTCAGATTTGTTCTTTTTCTCATAATTACTTTGGGTATTGGGGTCTTTTCTTGTTCCATACCAGTTTTAAGATTTTTTTGTTCTATTTCCTAGAAATAAGCCTGTGGGATTTCAGTGAACATTGCATTAAATCTGTGTATTACTTTAAGATGAGATGACCATTTTAACCATGTTGATTCTTTGTGTCTGTTGTTGTGATTTCTCTGTGTCTGTTGATTTGATCATGTGGTGTTCCTCCACTGATTCACTAGATCTGGTCCCCTCTCCCCCCTCTCCCTTGTGATCAATCTCTCCATTTCTACAGGCTCATTCCCATCAGCGTACAATCAGGGGTTAGGCTCTAAAATAGGTATTAAGAAACAAATACTAGCACTTTCTTGGCCCCCACTCCCTCTGGGTTAATTCCTTCTTTCCTTGCTCCCTAGTATAGCTTTCCACACTCACTCATTCCATTGTCTGTCTATCCTCAACCTGTCCCAGCAGCAGAGCTTTTACTCAGTGTTCTCGTCTCCATTTTGCTGAATCTGATGGAAAAGCTCTGTCCTTACAGAGTCCACTAGGCGATAGCGAGCGGGTGGCTTCAGCACAGCCCTACTGGTGGTCCCCTTCAACCAGGCTCCTCCCCACCCTCACTCCTTGGTTCCTCATCTTCTCGATCCTTGGGGCTCCCCCCTTTGGCTTCTCATCTCTCTCCCTGTGTGACCTGACCAGTCCCTCTGAGGAGTCTCCGTCCATTGCTCCATGCCAGATGCTGCCTGGATGCTCCGGACCCCTAAATCTGACTGTCTAACTAAACTGCACGGGTGGTTAATTCGCTTCTCAAACTGAATGTGACCAGAACAGAGAACTGGGATGGTAGTTGGAGGGGTTTGTTGTGTTGGGAGAGCATTTTTTTCTGAAGGTAGGGAATCTAGCTGATGGGAGTAATCTAGTGGGGACGGCGGAGCTGACACTTTGGAAGGAGATGGTTTATGGCAAGAGCCACAGACGTGGCTAGGAGGACAGACTGGGTTGGAGGCTGTGTGGGGGATGGCCCCTCCCTCGAATGGGGGGCCAGATGTAGGCGGCAGCGGAGATGCTGAATGGGCAAGTGGGAATTGACTGAGTGCCTACCCTGTGCTGGTTCTGGGAAGATACGGACGGAAGAGGCTTCCTGCCCTCGGGAAGCTTACTGTCAGGCAGGCAGGCAAGCAAAGCTGTGAAGGGAGTAAAGCAGTGCTAACTCGCTCAAGCCAACAGTCGGAGCTGGGAGGCAGCAGAGCCCAGGCTGTGTGCAGGGGAGGGCGTGGCATGGGAACCGAGTGGGGTACACCCTTCGGGGCCCCCAGAGGCAAAGGGCAATGTGAGGATCTCCTGGAGATGGGCGGCAGAAGTCTGACTGGCCAGAGGCCTCCCAGGTTTCCTCCCCATGTCCTGTCCCCAGGAGGCGAGGGACATTGGAGAGAGGAGGGAGCTGAATGATGCACAGAAGCAGCCTCAGGAACTCAGGCTGCCTGCAGGGGCCCAGCACCTGGGACACACCAGGCCCGGCTTCATGAAGTGCTTGCTGGAGGTGGAGAAGGAGGAGGCTCTGCACCGGCGGGCCGCCAAGGCCCGGGCCCTGCCAAACCGGAAGTCCCCCAGGACCCTGACGCCCGTGCCCACCTCAGCCTCCTTTGGCATCTCAGCACCAAACCTGCCTCCTGCCCTGCTACAGACCCCTTCCTCAGCCCCTGCTATGGTCCCGTCCTGGGCCCGCCCACCACCCCCCGGGCCAGTCCCCGCTCCCAAGGGAGCCCCGGTCCAGGCCTCAGTGCCCATCCCAGCAGTCCTGCCAGCCCCTGTCCTGGACCTGGGCTGGAGAAGGACAGAACTCGTGCACCAGAGCTGCGAGAGAAGTCTGAGCTACACCAAGGCACGGTAGGAGCTGCCCCAAGGAGGGATTCAGGAACAGGAGCATGGGTCCCCGGGTCCCTGACATTGCTCTTCCACCTGACCCTGTCACTGCACCTGTCCGTCCCCTCTCCTCTGTCGCACTCTTTATTTAGCTTCATTGTCATCTCCTCTCCTACCGGCTCCCGATTCTGATCCCCTTTCCACTTCCAACCCCTCTTTTCTCATGCCTCCCATGACCTCAACCCTGCTTCCCCCTGGGCCTCCCCTGGCTTTCAGCAGCCCGGAGCAGGGGTGGGCAGCTGGCTGTGCGCCCTACCTGGGTTCTGTCCTCTGTAGGCCCGAGCTGGAAGAGCGCAGCCCGCTAAAGCTGCATCAGAACTGGGAGGAGCAGGCAGAAGAGCACCTCACCCTGAAGCAGGAGGAAGGTGAGGGCAGGAGAGCACCTGGTTTGGTTTCTCTGTGGCTCCTCGCCTTGGCTTGCAGACCTTCTTGTGTCCTCACATGGTCTTTCCTCTGTGCGTGCATTCCTGGTGTCCATGTGTCCAAATTCCCTCCCCTTATCAGGACGGACAACAGTCTTGGATTCGGGCCACCCTAGTGGCCTCATGTGACATAATCACTGCTTTAATGGTCCTCTCCAAATGCAGTCATGGTCTAGGGTGCTGGGGGTTAGGCTTCAACATATGAACTTGAGGGGGACACAATTCCACCGATAAAGGCAACCCAGCTTCTTACTGAATGCGGAGCCCATCTTCTCACTAGGTCTGTTGACTCTAAACTGAATTTACTGTGGGTTGATAATCAGACCCCACACATGTAATAACCAGGACACGGCTTTTGCGTCAGTTGGTGCTCAGCATCCTTCCTGGTCCCTGCCCTGGTCCAGGCAACTAAAGCTATCTTAGAAGTCATGTTTGTTCCGGCAAAGTGACCACAGAGCACCGAAGTCAAGGGCACAGAGTCAGAAAGACCTGTCTGCTCACCTAACCTCTGAGCCTCAGTTCCCCCATCCTCACAGAAAGGAATAAGCATTCTACTCTTAGGGGGACCTTGGAAGAATTAAATGAGAACTTGGCTAGCTCAGTGCCTGGCACGCAGCAGGTTGCCTCAACGTGGGCATGCCCCTGGGGCGAAGTGGAGGTTGATAATTAGCTTAGCTTGATCACACCAGTCCAGCCCTCGGCCTGACCTCTCAGCTGAGAGCAGAGGCCTCAGTGGGACCACAGCCTGCATTTGCACTCGTTTAGTTGCCTTTGCCTCTCTACCCGGCCGTGGGGCAGGAGCGTAGTTGGGGGGATTAGGAGAGTTGAGGGGGGCGGGATAAATGAGGGAAACGAGACGTCCCCACGCAAACATAGGCTCGCCGCCCGCCGCCCCCACAGCCTTCCGCAGATACTTCGAGATCTTCAGCGGCCACGGCAAGGTGGACGCGCAGAGCCTGGAGAACATTCTGTTCTTCGTGGGCATCTCCGTGACCCCGGCCCAGGTGCAGGCTGCCCTGATGAGTGCTGATGTGGACGGTGAGCAGGGGTGGGGCGCCATCCTGAGCCCGGGCAGGGCCACTGTGCAGTCCTGTGGGACTGCGCTTAAAGGGCCCCGATTTAGGGTATCGCGCTCTGTTCTTGCAGTCTAGAAATTCTTTTCTTTCTTTTAAGGAAAGGTGCAGGCAGGAGCAAAGGCGAGTAGCTAGGCAGGCAGGAAGAAGCGCTTTATTTTATTTTAATTGTTCATCCTGGTGCTCCCCTCGGCCCTGGAATGCGAACCAGGACAACTTGGGATGTATGTGCACCTTGCCCGACTCAAGGTGGGGGACTTACCCACGCGGCCACTAGGGTACGCCACGGTCCAGATGTTAATCATGTCTGAGTAAGTGACCTGGCACCATCTCACGATTTCACTATGTATGGGTCTCACTAATTATGTAGCTGATCCTGGTCCCCAAAATGAGTGCTCCCTGAGCACCTGCCCAGTGCCAGGATCTAGGGACCCAGAGATGACCAAGGGCTACCTCCTGACCCCATCATCTCTGAGAGTCCTGCCTTTTGGGGTCTCCTGCCTGCTTCATCAGACATTCCTCTGTGACTTGGTCACTCCTTTCACTGGCTGTATGACCTCAGACAAGTCACTGAAGTTCACCAGATCTCACTTTTCCCCATCTGTAAGATGGGACTGGTAGCAGTACCTGTCTTACTAGGCTGCTAAAAATACTGAATGAAATAATCCAGGCAAAGCATTGAGCACAACACCTGATACACAGCACATGCCCAAGAGACATTAGTTGCTAGTATTATTATTTATTCACTAAGCATTTATTAAATGCCTACTGTGTGCTCATTTCTATGCTAGGCCCCAAGAATAGACCCATGACACCTACTAAGTGTTCACATAGATAGTGACATAGAAGTAAGAGGCATCAAAGGAAACAACACTTAAAAGTGGCTTGGAGGAAGGGATCAGTAAGGAAGGCTTCCTGGAGGAAGTGGTACTTAAGCCAACTTGTGAAAGGTTAGGCAGGAGTTAGGTAGGGAGAGCAGGATGAAGGGCATTCCTGGCAGCAGAAATAATCTAAACATAAAGAAGAGGATGCAGAACAAGTGAAATCACATGTGGTGTGGCTGGCTGGAGGCAGGGCATGGTGAACAGCAGGACTGTTGCAGGGCCAGGACTCCTGATCATGGGGTGTCTGTTTCCTCCACCGCTGCAGAACAAATCCTCACACACATCTGGAGTGGACCCCAGCTCCGGTCCTGCGTGACCCTAGACAATGAACTTCTTTTGTGTGTCCAAGCCTGATCTACCAGATGATAGAGGGTTAAGCACTCCCAGAGGGTATTTTAAGATTAGAGACCAGGTGCGACCTGGTGGAGTAGGGGTTGGGGGCAGTCCGCATACATCCCAAGGTCTTGGGTCTGTGTCCTGGGGCCAGGGGAAAATACCAAGATGAACAACCAAATAAATAAATGCATCTTGCTCCTCTCTCTTCCTGCCTGCCTGCCTCTGCTCACCTTCATTTCTGCCTGCACCTTTCCTTAAAAAAAAAAAAAAAAAAAAGAAATTTTATTGGCGGGGGTTCTGATCTGGACTGGTTTGAGTGCTCGAGGAAAGGATGGTAAAAAGAGTTGGAGGGTGGTGGGGAGAATTTAGAAGCAGTAGCAGCATATGCAAAGGCCCTGATTGGGAGCCTGCGGCAACCAGTGAAAGATGGGGGAGCACCAGGCAAGGCTGGAGACAGGTAACAGGCAGCTCCTGCAGGCCACTGAAGGCTGAGAATCCTGTGGGTACCTGTGCTTTCAGGCAATGACTAGCATGCAGTGACCACAGCAGTTGGTGACCTTTAATGAACATCATGAACAGGCCTGGCCCTGTTCTAAGCACTGCGCTCATTATCTCCCATGAGACAAGTGTCATGGTTATTCTTGGGCTATAGATGAGAAAGCTCTAGCTTAGTGGGGTTAAGAGATTCCCCAAGGTTACCTGGTAGTAAATGGTGGGCCTGGGAAGTGAACCAGATTGCTGCTGCCAAGATCCACATTCTGGGAGCTCCTAACCCAAGAGATTTCAATTCTTTTCCTTCTATATCCTGTGTGCACCATGCTTTCTGCAGTGAATATACATTACTTTCGTAATCAAAGCCAATGAGCCAAAGCCAATAGCCATGCCACGGTGTCAAGACCTAAACCCACTCTGGAAGGCCCCTTCCCATCTGGTTTTTCCTTTGGCCTCCGCAGGAGACGGTCACGTAGGCTTCAAAGACTTCTTGGCTGTGATGACAGACACCAAGCGTTTCTTCTGCTCTGTGGGTGAGCAGGGATGAGCCCAGGGCATTCAGAGCTGGGGGAGGGCAGAGCCAGCTGAGCAGGGGAAGGGTGGACCCCCAGGGCTGCCAAATGGTAATGACAACCTCCATCCCATATCCCCAGAACAGAACGCCCTGATGGATATGGCTCCCCTGAACCCCCACACTCTGCTTTTTGAGATCCTGTCTCTGCTGGTGGAGATGCTGGCCCTCCCAGAAGCAGCCTTAGAGGAGATCACCAGGTGAGTGGGGTTGGCCTGGGAGGCACGGAGGGGCACGGACGCAGTCATGGCATCCAGCATTTTGGCAGCTGAGTACTGCCAGTAGTTAGGATTCTTGGCTGCAAATAAAAGAAACCCAAAATAAACTGACTGAAAGAAAAGGGGACTCTCTGGGCACACATCACTGTCATGGCTGCCAGAATGGTTGGAGCCGGGAGACCAGACGACACCAGTACGGCTTCATTTTTCCTGCTCATCTCTGCGCCTTGGCTCCAAGCTCCATGAGGCTCTTCCGCCAGGGGGAAGGATGGCAACCTGCAAACCCGTATTCACACCCTTCTAGCTTAGCGACCCCAGCAGTCAGAGTTAGGTCTTGCCGTACCCAGAAAGTGATCCCAGAAAAGGAACATGATGGCGCCTGCCTGGGGCCAGAGAACGCAAGAGGTGGAAGTCGCCCATGTTTCCAGGGCGGCCCAGAGGGTGGTTAGTGCCACGTCTAAGGAAGAGATGGCTTCGTGAGAAAGTACACGAACGTTCCTGGGCTAGAAGCAAAGGTGAGGGCAGACTGGCCCAGCTGCTCCATATAGCACAGACAGCCTTGTCACTGCCGTGTAGTAAGTGTGGGCTCTTTTTCCTAAAGCAGATAGGCCGCTTCTGCAGAGGGCTGGGGGCTGGGCCACCACTGCAGGCTGCCCCAGAGACTCAAAGACAAGAGGCCTCGTTTCTTTCCTCCTCCCATAGCGGTACATCACTCTAAGCATTATTCATTTTTTAAGGGAAAGGTGGAGACAGGAATGAAGGCGAGCAGGCAGGCAGGAAGAGAGAGGAGGAAGAAACACTTTATTTTTTATTTTGTTGTTCACACTGGCTACTTCCCCCCAGACCCGGGACTCGAACCCTGGGATATGTGGCCTGTGCTCCTTAGGAGGTGATTGACCTAACTGCTACTCCACCAGGGTGCACCAAAATCACTCCCAAATTTATAACTGCAAAGAACAGAAATGTATCACTTTAAAAGCCATAACACAGATTCCCTTGTGTCCACATCCCCAGTTTAATAACAGATCATGTCCAGTAATCTCGAAGCCTCCATGTGCCTCACCCCCATCACAAAACACTTTCCCCCACAAAAGAACTATTCATCATTCCCTCCTTTTTATTTTAAAATGCACTGCTTATTTTTTCCTTGTTTACTGACATTTCAAATGTACAGGACAGTTAAAAGAATTTTATAAGGAACACTTACACATAGATGCACTCTCTAGAATATCACTTTGCCATCTTTGCTTTATCTCCCATCTGTCAGCCATCTAGTGATCCATAACATTTGTATTCACTTCAGATTACAGTCATTTCCTCTAAATACTTCATCATATATGTCATTACACAAAGACAAATGCTTTTTTTAAAAGAAAAGGCGCAGGCAGGAATGAAGGCAAGTAGATGGGCAGACAGGCAGAGGGGAGGGAAAAGCACTGTATTTGATTTATTTGGTTGTACATCCTGGTGGTTCTCCCAGGTCTGGCACGCCAACCCAGATCCTTGAGATGTAGGTGGACTGCACTTTGGCCAGAGGCAGTTGACCAAACCACTACTCCACCAGTGCGCCACTAAAGAGCGATATTTATGTACAGCTTTTTCTTTTCATCTTTGGGAGATCTATTTTGCATTCACTGAAAAGGACACATCTTGGTTGCGCCATTGTGTGGGTCTTTTAACGCCTCTCAAGATAGTTTACTCCGAAATGCTCCAGGATCTCCCCGGTTAGTGCCTGAACCCAGCTCTCCAGAGACAAACATATGTCTTTCTTCCCATCACGGACTGGCGTGGCTTGTTTCCCAACTTCCTGTGTGCATACAGTATGTAATCTTTCTCATCAAACTTTCCTCACTCAACAAAACCTTTTCGAGGTCCATCCACACACATTGTGGACATCAGTGTCTCCTTTCTATCGATAAATGCAGCCATGTGATACTTAGCAACGGGGACCGGTTCGGAGACAGGCGTCATCTGGTGTTCTCATTGACTATCATCGAGTGAAGTTACACGGACCTGAAACAGCACGGAGGACGCGCCTAGATGGCATAGCCTGTGGGGATCGCTGTCACGTATGTGACCTGCCATTGATGGGAACATTGTTAGGTGACGCATGACTACAGGAGTCCATTATAGAAATATATTGAAAGGTGTTTTTTTTCATTTGCGATTTTATTGATGGATTTCTGGGCTGTTCGGATTTGGGGTTATAATGAATAAAACCGCTATTCTCATTTTGGACAAGTCTTGTGGACATATATTTTTGTTGGATCACAGGGTAGGTGTATTTTTGGGTAGGAACCTGCCCGATCTTTTTCCAAGTGTTTTGTCATTTTAGTCTCCCACCAGCTGCATGAGACTCCAGTTTCCCCACATCCGGTGCAAAATCAGTAACGTCAGTCTTTTCCTTTCATTCTGGTGGCCATGTAGTGGTGCTTTGGGGGTTTGTTCACATTTGTTTGAATTCCTGAGTACTTTGTCAGTTTTCTGTATTTTTGAGCTTTATATGAGTGAAATCATACGATAAGTCTTCTGTGACTTGCTTTTTCTCCTCAACATTGTGTTTTTGTGATTCATTCATGTTCTTTTGCACAGATGAGTTTATCTTTTTTTTTTTTTTTTAAAGGAAAAGTGCAGGCAGGAATGAAGGCGAGTAGGCAGGCAGGCAGAAAGAGAGGAGGAAGAGGCATTTCATCTATTTTATTCAGTTGTTCATCTTGGTTGTCCTCTCCGCCTCCAGGACGCGAACCTGGGTCCTAGGGATGCATGTGACTTGTGCTGGCAGCAGGCGGTGGATTTTACCACTAAACCACCAGGATGTCCTGAGATGACCATTTTCACTGTGGTGCACCATTACTTCGTATGACTCTCCTAATCTATTTATTCATTCTGCAGAGGGACATTGCAGCTCTGTCCAGTTTCCAGTTACGGTGAACAGGGCTACTAGTCTTAAATAGGTCTCCTGGGACATGTGGGCACCACTTACTCCAAAGGAGCCGTTTTCAAACTTTTTGATCTTGTGACACCTTCACATTCTTAAAAATTATTGAGGACACCAAGGAACCTCTATCATTTTTTATACTTGAACTGAAAATGAAGACTTAAAAAAAACACCTTTTAACTTATCATAACCCCATTACATGTTAACCTAAGAACATTTTAAACGGAAAAAAACAAAAACAAACTGTTTTCCAAAACAAAAATATTAAGTTAATGAAAAATTGTTTTGTCATTTTATAAATCTTTTTATTGTCTGGCATAAAAGAAAGCAGCTGAACCCTCATATTTGCTTCTGCCTTCAATCTGTTGCAATGTGCCGTTTTGGATGAAGTAGATGGAGAAAATCTGGAGAAGAAAACCAGGGCTTACACAAGTACAGAATTAGAAAGAGGAATGTTTTCTTTTATTTTATTTTCAAAGGAAAGGTGCAAGCAGGGATGAAGGCGAGGGTGAGCAGACAGGCAGGAAGAGAGGAGAGAGAAGTATTTTATTTTATTTCCATATTAGTTGTTCACACTGGTTGTTCTCCACCCCCACCCCCACCCCCACTCCACCGCCAGACCCGGCACTGGAACCCAGGGGTACGTGGCCTGCATCCTTTGGAGGCAGTTGACCCAACCGCTGCTCCATCAGGGCGCACCAGGCATGCCTATTTTTTAAATCTAAATTTTATTCACAGCGTACACTTTCTTTATACCCAACGCCAGTGAGTGACCTTATCTTCTATGCTTTGGGAAGCCGAGCTGGCAGTTAATCCCGATTGGCTTCAGTTGGTTGAAGGAAAAGGTTCAAGGTCATTTCAGGGGTAGAGAAGTCCTGAGGGATGACCATCGGGTCAGATACTCTGCAGACGAAAGTTGTGGATTTAATACCTTGAGAGAGAGGGAACATGATGGTAGAGGTTATGCTAGTCTGCCCGAGAGAGGTTTGGAGGCAAAAACTCGGAATGGCGTTCACAGCGCTGCAAATTGCCCTGATGGGAGTTTATCTGAGGAGATAGCCTGCGTCTGCTGTCTACAGGCCAGTGTTAGGAACAGCGGTCCAGCAGGGACTTGGAAGCGGTGGTCTGACTACGCACTGCGTGTGGACCAGCAGGCAGGTGCACGCCCTGCCATGCAGCTGCCCGGTGACTGCTGAGTTAGCGTCCCAGGCTATTCCCCGTGAGACTAGAGAAGCAGATGTAAACGTGGCTTTCATAATCGCCCTCTAGTGTAGCGTCAGGCAAGATAGTTGTTTCAGAATCGTGGGAAATGCAGATATGACTGCAATGCGGCCATCACTATGGTGCACTTTCTCGCTGTTTAAGTTGGCTATTTCTCGACATTCCTGAAACAGTTTAGGTTAAATTTTTTTTTTTTGATTTTAGAAAATGCAGTCAGTGTTTTCATCGAGTAAATAATGTATTGTGATTTGAAGTACAATAAATTCAAACAGTGCATGGCCTCCCAATAAAAATGAGTTGAAAAACGCATTTGAAGACTGAAAAAATACTTTATTGAAAGAACAGTGCACAACTTGGTGGAGCAGAGGTTAGGTCAATCGCCTCTGAAGGAGCGCAGGCCACACAACTCTGGGTTTGAGTCCTGGGTCCCCGGGGGGAAATAACCAGTGTGAACAACTAAATAAAAGTAGAGTAAAATGCTTCTTCCTCCTCTCTCTTCCAGCCTCTACTAATCCCCTATTTATTTTTTATCGTCATGTAATCCCGTTAGTGCGGATTTCAGCATCTTTCTACTCTGAAACCTACATGCCTCTCAGTCTTCGGTGCACTAAGCATTAATTCTGATTTAGTCCTCCGGCCCCGTACAATTTCACCCTGTGCACTGCTTAGTATCAGACCAAAGGCTCAAGAGTACCCCCATGCACATTTTTCTTAACTTTTTTCCTCTGCATAGCTGCTGTCTCTTTGATAGTCTAGTGCCTAGTGACCTCCATCTCCTCAAAGGCCAACATCTGTCTTTTAGTCAGTGAGTCGATCATGTGCTGTTTCAAATACACCTTCCTGTGCTGCAGGCTAGAATGCACCGCCAGGCAGAGTTCTAAGCGATGGCAAGGCTCACTCAGTGGTTGCTCTTCTCTTATGAACAGTAGTCTTGTGCGGTTGTCTGGCATCTGACATCAGTTTCGTGTATGTTCATGTATCTAATTATTTACAGCAGGAAGACTAGTTGATTACCAGTTGCTCCATCCTAGCCAGGAGCAGGCGACTGTTCATTTATCTTCATTTTGTTTTCCTGTTCTTCAGATTGGGCGATTTCTAGTGATCTGTTTTCAAGTTGCATGATCCCTTTTCCTGCTGTCTCCAGTCTGCCGTTAAGCCCATTCAGTGAGTTTTTCATTTTGGTTATTGGGAACTGTTTTCTTCTAAAATTTCCATTTGCCTTGTGTCTCTGGTTTGTGTTGCTCTGTTTTTTCACAAAGATATTTTCTTCAATTATTTGAACTTTTTTTTTTTTAAATGTCAAATGTCTCCTTTAAACCTACTAGCTAATAAAACCAACATCTACACCATTTTGGGGTGGCTATTGCTTTAATTTTTAACTGACTCAGGATCCCATTTTCCTGTTTGTTCACATGTCTGATCATTTCTTACTGTGTCCTGCACATTTGGGGTGATATGTTGAGTCTGGATGCTGTTACCATCTTTGGCTGAAAGTTGATGTCTGGTTTTGTTCAACTATAGGTCAGTCATCTGGAACTTTATGTAGGCTTGGTTTTTTACTTTGCTTGGACCTATTTGTGAAAAGTACAGGTGTTTCCTGAGTTCTCTAACCTGATAAAACTCAACTTCCAGGCCCCCCACCCCACCCCCGCCGTGGCTCAAGCTAAGGTGCAGGCTGTGAGAAGCCCATAGATCCGGGGTCCAGACACGGGAGGGGTGAGGTGGAGGCAGGCAGGGGTGGGAAAACAAAACCTCAACCTCAGCCAAACTCTCCTTCTCCTGTGGACTTTAGTTTTTTCTTTTGTTAAGGAAGGTCTATAACAGACTTGACTTTAGGGCAGGGGTCAGCAAAACATGGATCACAGGCCATATTCAGCCCATTCTATTTTTATAAGCTTTTATCAGAACACAGCCTTACCTGTTCTTTTACATGCTGTCTGTGAATTCTTTGATGCTCCGGTGTCAAGAGTTTAGTTTTTCATTATCACTACTGTGATGGTGAAACTGCCTTTTTCTCCTTGTAGTTATGCCATGTTTTACTTTACATTTCATGTTGAGAATTGTGTATTTCCTCCTGAAAACATTGATTCATTACACAATAATCATGTGTCTCTAGTAATGCTTTTCGTCTTCAAGTCCTGGTGTTTAATATACGGTTATGCTTACTTCCTTTTAGTTAGTAGTCAACTGATATGTTCTTCATACTCGAACTTAATTTTTAAAAATTAATACCAAATTAATAAGTGGACAGTGTTTAAAAAGCCAAATATTCCAAAAGGACTCCTAATAATTAGCACTTGAGTCCCCACTCCACTTCTCATCATGCTTCCCTCTCCTTGAAGGCGTCCTTCCAAAGGCTAACACTTGACTGACTCCCTCCCTAAATACTTCGCATGAACTACGTCTTGGTTAGTGATTTTTTTTTAAGGACAGGTATAGGCAGGAACGAAGGTGAGCAGAGGCAGGCAGGGAGAGGAGGAAGCAGCATTTTACTTAGTCATTTCCCTAGGCTCCGGGATGCCTTGGGATGTGTGTGGATCGTGCTAACCAAAGGCAGCTGACCAAACTGCTACTGCACCAGGTTGCTTGCGCCTGGTTAGTGATTTCCTGTTATGGTAGGAATTTAGCTTATACTGCCATCACTTCCTTCTCCCGTCCCCACTCCAGTGTATTACCATGTTCGACTAAGTAAGTTTTGGAACTTCTGTTGTGAGCAGGCGTCATTCATAGCTGAGCAGTTCAGTACACTGCGATCTCCTTTCTTCGTGGTTCTTTCTTTTACACTCCTAAAGTGGACAATGGCCTCAGTGTATTTTTTTGTTCTCACTGATAATTCCTCCATTTCCCTAGAGTACATTTTCCTTGGAGGCCTGTTGTAAATCTCTTCTCGCTTTTGGATTAAGTCTGCTGCAGAACCATCACTCTGGAAGCCTGTTCTCGCCCTAGGAATTCCTTCTCTGGTTAGGATTCTGTTTGATCACATCTTCCTCTTGCTTGGCTTCTTGGTTTGGTGGGTCTGCTTTAAGAAACAAAGCAAGCAAGCACGTTTCCCAGGCAGCTTCTCTGGGTTGAAAAGGTAGCATTTCAGCAACAGGTAAGTGATGTCATCTGTCAGGCTGTGTGGAGCCAATCTAAACTGCTCTTGACGGAAGTTTACTGCTAGTGTGGTCGTTCCCGTGGCCTGTCCCTGGGGGGATCGCCCGTGCTGTGTGTTTATCTTCCTTTTCTTTTTTGTTTTTTGCTGTCGCTTTTGAAAAACATGTCATCCAGCAGCTTCTTGAGAAAGGGTGCACAGACGGCAATGTTGTTATTTAAGGAACCGGGCAGGCAGGCAGGCAGGGAGGGGGGGAAGCACTTTTTTATTTTACTTAGCTGTTCATCTGGGCTGTGCCCCTCAGCCCTCCGTCTTGAATCGGGGACCTTGGGATGTATGTGGACTCTGCCTGGTGGTGTTAAGCCCCCAGGCCACTAGCTGTGCCAGAGGCAAACTCTGGGACTTTGTATGTCTACAAGAGTTTACTCTATCCTCACACTTTCTACCTCAGCTGGGCAGCAACTTCCATGTCGGTGTTTCAGTTAAGGAACAGACCCCAATGTACTGCAGTTCAAACGAGAGTTTATTTCTCTAGTGACAGTCCAGAGAAGCAGGAAGATAAGGTTGCACAAGCATCCGATTTCTTTGCAGCGTACTGTCCCACCATCCCCTAGCTCGGCTGTCAGCAAGCTCCCGCCCTCACCCTGAACTCTAGTCTGCAGGAAGGGGAGAAAGAGGCGCGAGGAATCCCTTTAAAACGGTGACCCAGAAAGTTGCAAACACTGCTCGCGGCATGTGGGCTCCTACGGGGTGAAGTCATTTTCTAGTTCACCTCTTTACTCAGTGTTGCCTTTTCAGAGCCCAGTTTTACACAGGTGTCTAGACCCCATCTCTGTGGGAGGGCTGGCGGATTCCCTGTTTCTGTGCATCAAGTCCATTAACCACCACGAGTTCAGGCCCCAGGGAGAGGCAGAGCACGGAGCAGAAACATCGGCTTAAGCCTGAAGGGCTCCCGACACCCAGCAGCACGCCCACCCCTCGCCACTGCCTCCAAAGCTCCAGGTGTGGCCTTGCCATCTGCTGCCTACATTCTCCTGTCTCTCCCACCAACACTAGGTGTGAGCCCCTCTGGCCTCCTTGCTGCTCCTAGAAGTCCCCAGGTTTTCCCTCCTCCTGGCCTTTTTGCACGTCATTCCCTCTGTCTGAAAGACTGTCACCAGATATCTCTTTTGAGTGTCCCCTCCCTTCAGTTTAAATGTCACCTCCTCCAAGACTCACTGACCACTGTGAACTGATTTCTCCCCCTTCGCCCCGCTTCACGCTTCGTTGCTGGCACACTGCATCGTATTTGCTCAGTCGCTCACATACTGTCCTGCTAGGTATGTGCCTTTGGAACTGACTTAGTGTTTCAGGGAGCAGGTGGGAAGAGAGGGGTACAGAGGAGCCAACACCAGGGTTCTGATGGGTCAACCTCTCAGGATCTTCTGAGACGGAACAGTTCAGAATTCACAGGGGAAGAGAGAAACCTGTCTTAGGGGCTGGGTCCTCTGGCTCAGGGTGGCTCTCACGGGCGTTTCATTCCCCTGCCGGGTTGCAGGTATGTCAGAGAAGCTCCAGGGCAGGAAGCAAAAAGCTCAGGTCTGGGTGAGACCAAGTCATGTGTTGACCTGTGTGAGTGTGTGCTGTGCAGTGGCTGCGGTAAAGGGCCGAGACGAGGACACAGGACCCTTCATGAAACTCGTGTGCCACTTTCCCAAGCACTTGAGGCCAGCGCACAGCACACATTATCTGCTGGACGAACAAATGGCGCTGCAGGCTAGTGGGGAAAAGTGCCGTGAGGTCAGAAAATACACTGGGCTGTGAGTCAGGGGGATAAGCGACGACTGTGCGGGAGTTGCGGCGGGAACCTGCCAGTCTACAGGAGAGGACTCTGGAGGGAGGGCTCGGGCTGAAATCTGAAAGACTAGCACGAGTTAACAGCACCCCCGACTTACAAAGCAATTGCACATTTATGTGAGAATGACAGTCGTCACCACGCTCTCTGCATGGGCATTAATGACACCTTGTTTTCACCCAACAGCACCACCCCGTGTGCTCTTACCCAGGGGAATCCTGAAGCTCAGAAAGGGACTTGCAGTGACAGAGACAGCCATTTCTCCCCATTTTACATAGGGTGATGGGGCCAAGCGCAGAGCAGTGACTGGCCTGTGGTCACGGGAAGTTAATGGCAGACCAGGACAAAAACTCAGGGCATCCAGCTCGTGGGCCGTGTCCCTGCTCCAGGGCTGGTCGGACAGAATGGGGCTAAGAGGGAGGGAGGGGAATTAGACACGCCGAGGCTGGGCTGACTGCGCACTGCATCCCCAGCTATTACCAGAAGAAGCTGAAGGCAGGCACCCACAAAGCCAGAGAGATGGAAGCGGCCATAGGTCGGCTACGGTCACGGAAGAAGTTTCCCCCTCAGCAGGCAGACATCTTTGAAGTCCCAGAACCAAGGGTCCTCAGGATCCTGAGCCGACTGAAGCAGCAGAACTGTGGTGAGGGCGCTGGCCCCTTCCTCAGCCCGCCACGCCGAGACCTGCTTCCCACTCGGGCTTGGGTGGTGCAGTCGGCAGGCAGCTCAGCATTACCCCTCCTGCAGCCTTCTCTCCCCACCCGATTCCTGAGCACAGCTGGTCCCCAGCCTGAAACAGAGGGGTGAGCAATCCCAGCTCATTTATGGAACACCCACTGGGGTCACTCTGTGCTTAGCTCTTTGCACGTCATAGAATCTAATCCCCATAATCACATACTTACCCATTTTACAGATGAGAAAACCAACACCGGAAATTTAAACAACTTGTCCACTACCTGCTGCTGGAGTATCAGAGTGCTCTTTACATTGGTCAAGGCACCTCCTGTGTGCCAGGCGATGGGCTAGGAGCTTTCCAGTCTCGAGTGTGCCTGCCAGACTCTGCCAGGCCCCATCACAGCAGCATCTTTTCTGGCTGTGCTTAGCCCTTACGGTGCTCAGCATTCACTGATCACTCGGCACCTATCATCCCTTTAATCCCCATTATCAGTTCTGTGAGGTGGGCACCACTCATCTCTAGTTCATCCAGGCTCAGAGAAGGTAAGGTCAGCCCGCCTCCCAAGGCTGGGCATGCTCTGAAGCCTTCCTGTCTCCCATCTCTTCCTCTTACCAGCTGCCAACCCACAGAGCCCCTACGCCCAGGTGCCCTGCATCCCACTCTGCCCACGGCTGAAGAAGACCTCACGCCGGAAGCAGGGGAGCCACTGCGTGCTGAACCAGTGTGACCCCGCCAGCCTGGGCCCCAATACCTGCGGCCTTTTCTTCCAGTCAGTCCAGTCAGGAGTGCAGGGAAGCAGGTGGGTGCACCAGCCCAGGCTCCGCCACACCCTCATGAGGCCCTCGTCTAACCCTGGGGGGTCTCCATCTTTCTAGGAACTATGGGAGACTGCTGCTCCCAAAAGGAGAAAAGGAAGGGAAGTGGGAGGAAATGAATCTTTGTTAGGACCTGTGTACCATGCAGGTATGCACGAGTCAGGGCGCTTATGCCCTCTTGTGTCCCGGACTCAGTGGCACACACTGTCTTTCTCTGAGGCTGGTACTGCTCTTCCCATGTAGCAGAGGTAGCTCTCAACCGCCTTGCCCAAGCTTTGCTCCATGTCATGGGTAGCGGGGAGCAGGCTTAGCAGCTGGGCCAGGGAGTTTCCCCTTGCAGACACCCTGGGATAAAAGGGTCCTGGATAAGGATCAGGCCCCAGGGCCGCCACTTCCCCAGGAAGCCTCCTCTCCTCTTGGGCAAACAGCATAGCTCATTTCCCCCGGCCCTTCTTGCCCACTCTCACTAGGGAACACAGCTCTGACAGCCGGAAGTGGCTCAGTTCCGTGCCAGCGCGCACACACTGACTCTGGGCAGCTGTTCAAGGAATACAGAGATGGGTCACCAGGCAGAGCTGCTGCTGGACTTTGCTTTTGTGGCCTGGTAAACCAATAAACACCACGAACCCCTGCCTCTGTGCCTGTGCCAAGGAACATCCCTAGGTTCCCACAGCTCCACTCAGCTCTGAATGCAGGGGCCAAGCCTCCTTCAGGTTTAGGAGCCCCAGAAGCAAGACTTGCCTCCAAACCTGCCCGGGTGTGGGGTTCTTACTGGAGATACCCCTGGGTGCCAAGTCTTGACCTGTGTACTCTCAGAGGTGAATCTTCTCAGTTGAGTGCCTCCCTTTGAACAAGGAGACCCACAAAGGTAGACTTTCTCCCCACTTGCCCAGAGGGGTGGTACTGAATGACTCCAAGAGGGGCAGACCCTGTGAAAGGGCATGAGGTGCCTCGCCATGCTCTTGCCAATTGAGGCCTGGGACGCAGGCAATCTGGCCTTGGCACCTGAGGGTGCCTTGCCCCGCAACCTGCACACACTCCAGGCCTATTTCTCTGAGAGCCCCAACCTAGGACTAAGCAGATGTGGCTCCCCCGTGGTGAAACAAAGTCATAGCAAGAGGTTAGGAGGCCAGAGACTGAAATGAGAACAAGGCTCTGACAAGTTTAAAACATGTATTTAAAATACAATTTATAAAATGCTTAATCTGCCGACTCAGGAGCCCGCGGTGCGGTGCGGTGCGGGGTGGGGTGGGGTGGGGTGGGCAGCTGCCCGCCAGACGAGCAGAGCAGACTGCAGGGGTGTGGTACTCCCTCCCATGCCCTTCTGTCCAGACAGCCAAGGGGCCCATGTGCACCCCTGGGATCACTGGGCCAGGAAACAGGACCCCAGAGGATGAGTCTCTGCTTACCAGGGCGGCTGGGGGCAGCCCTGCCGGCCCATCCCTGAGCAGAGTTTCCCCAAATGGGGCAGAGCAGGGTATGGCTAGGCTGGACAGGACAGGGTAGGGTGGGGGAGGGCAGTGGGCTCTGGAAGGGGTCGATGGTAGCAGATAGGGTGTTGCCTCCTGCCTGCAGGTGGGGAGCACCCTTATTGAGTGGGCTGAGAAGGGTTGGTCACCAGGCCCGGGCCTCCAGCTCCTTTGGTTATAGGCTGACATCAGAGTAGTGGCTCATGGGAAGCGGTTAGCTGGAAGGTCTGAGGCCTGGCTCATGGGTTCAGGGTGGAGCTGGGGGAAGGGGCCAGTACCATGAAGGCAAATAAAGGGGCAGCAGCCTCAGGTCTCTGCCCTCCTCCCCCTGGGGGTTTCCAAGCCAAAGCCTGCAGCTTACAAAAAAAAAAAAAAAAAAAGCGCATTTAAAATTAGACACCTACCCCCCCCCAAAAAAAAAAAACACAAAAATCCCCCAAAACAAAAAAGCCAAAGGGAAAAAAAAAAAAATCCCCACCATGCACGCGCGCACACACACACACACACACACACACACACACACACAAAAAATCCAAACCGTTCTCCCTTCTCCCCTCCCACCTCCCCCAACACAATACAGTTTCTTGTTTTCATTTCCTTTACTTATTTTTAATTTTGCCTGCCACCGCTCCGCCTGGGAGACCAAGGGTATGACTGCTGGTGAGTGATGACAGGCACATAGTGGGCAGAGCCCCATCTTTGGCCACAGGGAGGTGGGACACCAATCCCTGCTAGATCCTCTTGTCAGGACACACATCAGCCAGCCTTCCCTTTGGGGCCCATAAAGGAGGGGGCGGGGCAAGAACAGGTGGTCCCAATGGCTGAGCAATCAGCACTTCTGGCCTCACACCTGGCCTACCTACCGCTGCCGTTCTCCAGCTGAAAATCATCTCACTCTGGGCCAGAATCCCTGTTACACGAGGGATGGACACTACACATTTAGAATGTGCAGACTTGGCAGGGCAGTGGGACTATACCTTCTCCCTCGCCTGCTCAGAGAGGAACCTCCCTCAGCCTGCAGGTATAACTCAGCACCCTCCGGTTCTTAATGAGTGAAGCCCCGTTCCAGCGCTACTCACAATGTCCTGGCTTCACAGAGCCATATGGCTGCACTATGGCCGATCTGCATACTAAGCTGGCAGCTGGCCCTCTGAAGAGAAGACGTAGTGGGACATGGCTTGTTGGGCCTGACCTACATCCCACGGGGCCAGGCTGAGAGCCAAGCAAACCAGAGGTGGAGTGAGCCTGCAAAACCGAGCTTGCCACCTTGGCCTCTGAGAGCTGCCATAATGGCAAAATGTGAAAACCAACCGCTCCGAAACTCATCCACTGAATGGAGAGGCAGGCAGGCAGGCTGAGGATAAGGCGCAGTGCAACAGAAGAGACAGGAAAGCCTGAGAGGAGCCAGACTGTACACACATAGAACTGCTCTGGGCGGCTTCCCTCGTAGCCTCTTCCACCTCAGAGTCCAAGCAAATCTCAGGCTCCAGGGACAGAAGGGGAAACTGCCTTCATTGCAAGCCTTCACTCTGCAAAAAGGGTGAAGGGTAGCCTAGACCTATGGGGTACAGGTCTGTTATCACCAATCTTTGCAATGCATAGCTTTTCTTTTCCCAAATGCATCCAGAATGGTCCACTTCCAAGTTCGTGATTTCACAAAGGAAATGTACCAGGAACAGCGACCAAGCTAGTGTCATCAAACAGAGATGGCACTCCCTAGGACCTTGAGTGTTCAAACTTTGCTAGAGCTGGGACATGTATCCATCTTCTGACCACACTGGGCAGAAGGCTCAGAGTCCTAGAGCCAGACTCCTGGTTTCCTTGTACTGACAGCAAAACACTGACCAGGCCTCGTGCCCCTTACGTCTCAGTAAGGGAGTGCAGTCTCACTTCCTGCTCCCTCCTAGAAGTAGCAGTCTGGTTGGTAAGGAACTACCCTGAGGGGTATGAGAAGGGGAAGTCTGTTTACTTTCCCCATCTCCCAAAATACTAGAGGTGGGGTTGGCACCCTCCCCAGGCTCTCTGAGCCTATAGAGCTAGCCCAGTCTCTGGGTAGGGCCCAGATGCCCTGGGACTTAGCTGGGGGAGAGAGTATAGGCATCGGGTGCTCATCTGTCCTGGGAGCTGCAGAGCCCTGCCCCTTTTCTGGGCGGCAGTAGGAATACAGAAGCTAAGCTCACCAAAATCCTATTGGTTAATGTTTCTAGTGAATTTTCCAGAAACATTTTTAAGTAGACTAACGAACTACCCTTTCTCAATTAAAAATTCATTAAACTGCTAAAAACCCCTCCCATGCACTTTTTCTTGCAAATCAGATATTTGTATAAACAAACAAAAATAGGAAGGAAAAAAAAAAAAGGATATTTTCAAATGGAACTTGCTTCTAAGTGATGAAGACATGCACTTGGGGGTGGGTGGGCGGGAGTTCTCATTTGTGTTTTGAAATCCCAAATTAATGAGCATGATAAACTGTTATTGCTGGCACTGGCTTCACCCCAAGTGGCCAAGTGGCACTGTCTGACTACTCTGAGTCCTTGGTGGGTGCCCCCAACCCTCCCCGCATCCCCACCCTTTTTCCCTTTCCATTGACTTGGGACAGCCCTTGTAGACGTGCCAATCACAGTGGGAAGGGGGGGGAAGGGCAGAGGTCACAGTGCATGGGGTTCAAGGTCACAGTGGGCGGAGCAAAGGAGATCACAGTGCAAGTAAGTCAGGTCGTTCCCTCTGCTCAAGTCCAGCTGTCTGCCACAGCAGTGCAACCTGTGGCAGACGACCCAGGAGGCGGTGATGGCGGCAGCGGTGACATCCTTTCTGGTTCGCATTTATCTGCGCTGTTTGAAGCCTTGTGACCCATCAGGACCCAAAGGCTGTCTGATCACATTGTTGGGCTGCCTGCTTTCTTCGGGCTGGGAGATCCTGGTTGGCCTGAAGGGAAGATGATCAGAGGTAGGCCTGAGTAAGGATATAAAAAGAGGTCCCCAACTCTCAAAACAAACCACCCCTGCACTGGGACAGAAGTCACAGTGGCTGAGCTGTTGCTCTGGTAAGCTGACTCAGGGCGCCTCCAGGTCGGGAGGCAGGTGATCTGTGTCACTTTAGCACCTGCAACTTTTCATGCTCCAGCCTGACTCACTGGCTCGAGCACTCATCATGTCCGGAGGCAATGACCATGACAGCACAACCTGCCACGTGGCAGAGACCCTCCAGTGTCAGGCTAAGGTAAAGACCCCTAGTCAGCACCTCAGCAGAGGGATATGGTAACACCTTTGCTGCCCTCCTGCTTCTCTCTAAATCCTGATTAAGGTGGACACATCACCAGGGTAGCCTGAAAGGAAGCAGACCTTTTAACTCTGCCACGGGAAGGCTCAGAGGAGAGAGAAGGGCTGCCTGTCCAAGTGATGAAGGGGTGGGCAGAAGATACACAGACCAGTTCAAGTCCCAGAATACCAGGCCCAATAGGGTCTCTAAAAGTCAGCCTATTTCATCAAATACGGCTTTACCAGAGGTGACAGACTCATATAACGCACCCTCTAAAATTGCCATGGAAAAAGTCAGAGAAAGAAGGGTTCAAAAATTCAAAAAAAACCTCCTAACAGGCCATGGCAAGACCCAGAAGATGACGCCTAACCTTAAACTGGACATTTAGTGGGACACTTTCTTGGTGCCAGGCAGGCTTCTCAGAACCCTGTGCTCATTTAATTGTACAACTTGGTGAGGCAGGTACCACCATTAACCATGTGATGAAGGCACAGAGTCAGGTAGCTCCACGTTAAGCATAAGTGGCTGAGGGGGGGCTCAAACAGGCAGATTTTGACTCAAAAGTCCGTGCCTTTAATCTTTACTTAAAAGAGTAAATACTGCATTCACAGGCAGTATGTTGGTAACACAAATTCTTCAAAGCTTTCAGAGCAGCGCCTGAGGCAGCGTGGGACAATGAGCTAGCCCCGCTGGGCAGGGGGTTGGCAGCTGGCACTGTGGAAGGTTCTAGTCCCGATGCAGCCAAGCTACTCCTGCCTGCTCCAGGTGGCCTGGTGGAGTGGCCAATGGATGGTCAGCCCTGCCAGCCACACTCACCGGTCGAGAATGGGTTTCTCTTGCTCCTCCTCGGGGCTGGCGCTGCCCAGGATCCGCTTCCGGGCCTCTGCGTACTCTGCCTCCCGCTGTGCTAGGGACTTGACTGGAAGGGCTGGCCTGCTGGTGGAGCTGGGGCTGTTGGCCACACCGTTGCTGGTGGGCCTCTTGAGGATTCGGATCTGTGGAGGGGGCCCCGTGGGGAGGCTATCGTCCTGAATCACAATGGGCACTTTGGGAGGAGATTTGGATTTCCTGCTGACAAAGAGCAAACACATCTTTACAAGTCCTACCCTTGACTCCAGAGGTCCCATCCGTGTCCCACACCACCCCTCATTGCACCTCTCCCTTCTCTTCCTAATTCTAGACATTATTCTCTGGCCTCTGACCAGACATCAAAACTCTCTCAAGAGGGGTTTCTCCAAAGAGCAACCTCACCATAGCTCTTGAAACCCACGGGTCTGCCCCTCAGACCTAACAGCAGGCAAAGTGGGCTGGACAACCTCCTCATTCTGGAACTTCTCTCCCCATATTCACAATCCTATCAAGTGTCTGGCCTCTGCGGCAAAACATTTCACGTCCAGAATACAATGACTTTGGTAAAAAGCCTGGCCTCTCTGTGCAAACCAGAGTGTAGCAGGCTAGCAAGGTGGGAGTCCCTCTGCTTGAGGGTCAGCAAAGTGTCCCCTCCCAGCCAAGGTCTTGCTCCACATGAACATGAACCAGCCAGTCGCTACCAAGAAGCCTGCTCCACCACCATGCCTGCCAGGCACCAAGACAGGATTCACCAAACCGCCTGAGTTTTCTGGTGAGTGACCTGTGCCTGCCACAGACCAGCGACACTGGACAACTGCAGCGCCTCTTCAAAAGAGCTTCGGAGCAGACACTCCCTCACCAGGGCTCTCTGCTGCACTGCACACGGCGGGGCTGGGGTGAAGGGCGGCCCTGCAAACTGCTGGGCAATGCTCAAAGGAGAAGCATTGGCCCAGGCTGGTGGTTGTGTGCACACCATCTGATGTGCCCACAGGAGAAGAGGAAACCACACAGGAAGGGAGAGGGACAAAGGCACAGGAGAAAAAGGGATCCCGGCAGGAGTGACCACCCTTCCACAGCCACAAAGACCCTCCCCAGAGCAGTCCACTAGCTTCTCTCTCTAGAGCAGAACAGGCTCTCAGCGGCCTGTGTTTAGAGCCTTGGTGGTCGTGGGAAGGGCAGGGACCAGAGGAACTCCCGCTGTGGCCAAGGTGAACTGAACAAGTCCTGGGCAGAACAGAAATGGCACGGCAGGGGACTGAAACTAGGGGTTAGTGTAGTTGTCAGGCAAGCAGACAAGGAGCTAGCGATCTGATCAAAGAGCAGGGTGCCAGGAAAGCCAGAGGGCAGGCAGAGCACCCCAGAATCCCTTGGGGGGATAACTGTTCGGCCCATTAGGTAAGTCCACAGAGGCCCTCTCCTCCTCCTTCCTGCCACGTGGTGGAAGCCAATAGATTATCTAAGCACAGAAGCAGCGCTCAAGTCAAATTTCACCTGTTTTGGAAAGACACTTCCCTCTGTTTCTTGGGTTAGGGCT
>RJWH01001991.1:0-127668 GCA_004363575.1 Solenodon paradoxus | reverse complement strand
GAAGCTGATGTCCTTAGTGGGAAACAACTTGCCCCACACATCAGAGTAACTAGGAGCAGAGCCAGGCCTAAAACCCAAGTCTTCTGACTTGTCATCTCCCACTTTCCATCACACCACTTCACACAGATGCCCACTCAGGCAGGAGCAGGCGCAAACCCCCGCTTCACTCCCAAAGCTTCATGTCCTGGTCTCCGTCTTGGAGGCTGCCCAGGGGCCTGACATGCTAAACTTCATGGCCAGCTAGCGACCACCACTGACTGCCCAGCTCTCACATGGCGGAGCATGAGCCCTCAGACCAGACAGCAGCCTTACCTCTCCTTTTGTGTGATCTTCAGTTTTTTTTCCAACCGTCTGTCTATTTCCTAGAGGAAAAAAATGTATATAAAAAGTGGAAAAAAATCTCTCTCAAATAAAAACGTATGTTTTTTTAGAGCTAGGGGCAGTGTCTTCTCTGGCCAGGGACATGTGTGTCCTTTAAGTTAATGAACCTGGACCTCCCTTTACTACTCTGGGGTCTGGAACCCTGACTTCCTGCACCCCACAGCTGCGGCACTAGTTCTAGACCTTATCACCATTCCGCAGGATTCCTTACATGACCTCCAGCTAGTTTCCTGGCCTCCAATCTGTCCTTCACAGACATTCAAATCAACAATGTAAACATCTGGTCATAACGTATCCCCCTTAAAGTGCTCCAATCTCTTTGTCAGAAGCTCCAAAGCATGCCCTGCCCGCCTCCCTGTAGCTTCCTGCTTTACACTCACCACACTGACCTGCTCGCCTGAAATGTCCTCTCCCTTGCAAACTTCCATTTATCCTGCAAAACCCAGCCTGATGCCCCCCTTTCTTTTGTTAAGCACAGTTAGTCACCTGCTCTGATAAGCTCTCCCTTTTACATTCACGGTCCTATGTCACATGTTTTACAATTGATTTGTTACTGCTATAAACGTGAGCTCTCAGTGGGTGACTAGCAGGAGCCAAAGGTCCAGAACAAAGCAGAAGCCCAGTGTCCAAGCCCAGTGGATGGCTTAGGATGGCAGTCTGAGCCCGCAGGCCCTCAGCACCAGGAACTGTGCGAGGCGTCCACACTTGGAGGCGGGAGCTGTGCACAGAGCTAAGACCAAACCTCCAGGCTCCTTGGCTCTCCCACTACCGTACCTTACAATTCTGACTCAACTGTCTCATTCACTCACCTAGCTGCTGCAGAGGGAAAGAAAATCAGTTGAGAACAGCGGTCTCAACCAGGTTGGCTCTGCCCCCAGGAGACAACTGGCAATGTCTGCAGACATTTTTGGTTGTTGGGCTGGAAACCACGGCTGAGAAGTTACTGGGGCCTTGGAAGGCGCTCATTACTTGCAAAACGTCAAGAACTTCTGCTGTGCTCCACCTCGGAGCCCACGGTCTAGTCGTTTATCATGAATGCTGTGTCTTGAAAATGACTGTGTTCTGTAGAGTTGTTGGGTACAGTTCAAGCTGGTTAACTACTTTGTTCAAATCTTCTAAATACTTATGACTTGTTTGATCTATTAACTACTGAAATCAAGAATTACTTTTTCTAGCAAATTCAACAGTTTATCTTTACGAAAGGATTTCCACCCTAAAAAGATACTGTCTAATAGCAATTTCTTCTGGTTAATATCCCCTGGAATATGTCTTTCCTCTACCTTTTACTTCTCACCTTTTATCGCCCTCATTTTTGTCTCCTATAAACAACATGAAGTTAAGACTAATGATAAGAAGCTAGATTTCAATCTAGTCTGACACTGACATTTGTCGCAATTGCTAAGTTGTGTTTAAATTTTTATGAAAGACACAAAATGTATTGATGGAGACAAGAAAACAGACCGTCTTCGGAGAGCTCCAGCAACTCTCTTAAGGACTAGAAGCCACTGGGATGAAAGCTGCTCACTCAAGTTTGGAACACAAACTGGTGGCTACTGAGTGTGCATGACCAGATGGAAACGATGTAGCAAGAGAAAGAGAACATGTGGATGTTTTCTGTGAACCTGCTGGCACTCAGAGTGCCCACAGTACAGTCTGTCAGCACTTCAATTTTTCTAAGTAAAAAAGTACCAGTGTTACAGCCTGAGCTGATACTAATAAGCCTCATGTTAGCCAAGTGACCCCTACTCCTTAATGACTTTCAAGGCTTTCCGCAACAACTTAAGGTCTTAAAGTTCTATATTGTATCATTTTGTTCCAATCTGAAGGAGAACACCCATTCACGTTTCCCCATCACAACAAGTCTGAACACCTGTGAGGTTTAGATACCTTTAATCAGGGTCAAAATCAAGTACCTCCACAGACCAGGCAAGTGACCAGATTCCGCATGCGGGAGCCCCATAGGGAAGAGAAAGTGCTGGAGCACCGGTGCGCCCTGGCGGAGCAGCGGTTAAGTCAATCGCCTCCTGCGTTTGAGTCCCAGAGCTGGGAAAACCACCAGTGCCAACAAGTGAATGGAAGTAAAGTGCTTCTTCGTCTTCTCTCCCTGCCTGTCTGCCAGCTCACCTTCATCCCTGCCTCTGCTCCTTTCCTTTAAAAATGGGGGGCAGGGGGCAGCACTTGGCTGACAGAAATTCAAGATTTTCATGGGGCAGTGCTAGATTTAAAACTTTTATTGCATGAATTCCTACTTTCCTGTCACTATAAGGGCTAAATGAGACATACAGGCAAATGGACCAAATATATTAGTAGATCTTTTCTTTTTTGAATCTCCCCCACCCACCCCGCCGGCCCCAGGTCTTGAAACCAAGTCTATAAGGGTGTACATAAGCTTGTACCTTAGCCTCCTTAGCAGCCTGAACCCCAGGGATGGGCACAATTTTTAAAAAGTTGTTATAAAACATAACAACCAATGGGAACTAAAGTTAATAAACATTACTACCTCCTCAAAAGAAAAAGTGTGGTAAAATACACACTATACTGACTGACCTTGAGGGGGTCTCCTCTAGGTTCCCTCTCAGGACAGCAAACTGTTTCTTTCTCAGGAAGGTGGGGAATCTGCCTCGTGCCAGCACATGAAGTGCCGGCAGAAAAAAGCCCTTCACGAGGACTGTCAGAGTAAGTGGGTCTCTGTGCACAAACTAGAACGTGATCAGCATACCTGGCGTAAGATATAAAACTGCTGGCTCTAAAAATAATACCTCATGTCAATATAAGGCTTTAGGGTTGCCAAAACACTTTCCTAAACTCATCTTCTGCTCACACCAACTCTGTCTGGCAGACAGGTAGCTTCATCCTTTTGTCAGATGAGGGTAAGGAACATGGCCCAGGGGGCTAAGGAACTCACTCACCCCTGGTCACGGAGTGTTAAACCAGAGATAGTTGTAGAAGTAAGGTCCTGGAGGCCCGACCCATCCTGCCACATACCCACAACTACTCAACTCCCTAGAATGTGGGAAAAGCCAGCAGATACTGTGCTCTCTTCCTGTCTCCCCTGAATTCCACACTGCTCCCTGGGCTCCAGTAACGTTCCGTTTCCATCAAACTCCATCACATCAGGCAGGATGGTGTCCCATCAGATTAGAGTGGGATATGAACCCAACAGCTCTGAGGGAAAGCTGATCCTGGCCATCTCCAGGTGGCCAGCTGGATGCCAGCGCGCTCAGAATCGTCCACACAGATGAGGGAGTGCTATGTGAGCCGCGGGACAAGGCACTGCATCTCACTCTGTAATCGGTCCAGGTATCGTGAGTCAGTCTGTTCTCTCCTTGGATAAGGTCTTAAAATCAATGTGCTCTCAGACGCACGCTCTGCAGAGCCGGACCAAGTGAAAACTTTCCTACAAGGCACACGCCAAGGAGAAGGCTCGTGTCCTCCAGGGATGCGAGAGTCCTGTAGAATTAAAGATGCCTCAGAACGCTGCATGAGCAGGCATCTAGACAGGGCTCAAACAAGGAATGTTTTCACTTAAAGGCACCATCTCTTTTTACAAGGGGCGCACAAAGCTCTGGTTCAAGGTCAAACTCCTGTGTTAGAGGTTCAACCTCCATGGCTAGTAAGAGACCTATAAAGGCTATGATTTTGTTTGAAGAAGGGGACCAGGACATAAAGCAAGTGTAAGAATGGAAGCACATCACAGATGAGGCGCTAACAAATTTATTTACTATGGTTTCTCCTTGAAAAGTTTCTTTAGTTTTGCCAGGTAGAATGAAACAGACTCCAGGAGATGATGCTCTGTCATCCAGTGAGTGGGTTGATCTCTCTATCCTACTGGGGGCACATCCTCGTGGCTTGGGCAGCTGAGCTGCTGGCATGCAGATCATATGAAGCCCAAGGACCTGGGTTTCCTGGGGCCAGGGCAAAAAAATCAAAACAAACAAATATGCTTCTTCCTTCACCTCCTTCCTTCCTTTAGTGCTTCTTCCTCCTCCCCCTTCCTTCTACTTTAAAAAAAAAATCCTAAGCAAATGACCTGCTGCTACCAAACACATGCGCCCCACCCTGTGAGGCTACACTTCCTACACTTCTACAAAAAAGAGGTACACACTTCCTGGTGTCCGAGGACAAGCAAACCCAGAAGCAAACAATGGATGCAGGCTGTCAAAGAAGCAGCATGGGGAGCAAGGTGGTTTTGGACAGGGCTGGTCCTCATGGGAGGTGAAGGAGAGGCCACAGCACCAGCAATGAAATCAGAAGTCAACACCCGCCACTTCAACTGGGCCGAGAAGAGCAGCTCCACTGGCTGCTGACGCCCTTCCCCTTGCAATGATTATGCTGTGTGAGCAGCCAGCAGAAAGCTGGGGATGGAAGAACACTGGGGAAGAACAAGGATGGAAACATTCAATGAGCCTAATGTGTTAGCCAACCACAGTCTTTGAAAGGAAAAAAGGAGGCAGGGGATCAGAATATGCCTGCCAGGGGAGGCATATGACAATGACAGGTTTGCGCCTATAATTAAGAAGTGGTTAAGAAAGGAAAAAGACAGGGGACAAGAGGATCAAAGAGGAAGGAAAGCAGGGGAGAAAAAAATACAGGCTCTTCTGGGACTTGATGCAAAGCCGGGCAAGCACCGCACTCCCACAGCAGCACTGCCCCGGACCTGAATGTTCAGCAAGCAGACCGTATCCGTTCACTCAGGAGTGGTCAAGTCCTGGGGAACGGCTTCAAACCAGCCAAACTCACAAGGGCGTTTGCACAGACCCCCATCACTTCCAGGTGTCATCCACGCCGATCCCCCCTCGATCCGCGCCAAAGGAGCGAATTGCCCTTCTCGGCCACTGAATCCCTCTGTCATAACTGACATTCTCTGATCACCAATGCAACCTTCACAGCTCCTAACAATCCACATAATCCTGTTTTCCATGGAGGGCTAAGTGGAATGCTTGCTTCCTGTTTTTCCTTTTTAAAGAAAGCTGCAGGCAGACAGGAAGGTGAGCAGAGGTAGGCAGGGGAGAAGGAAAGAAGCAGCATTTATTTTACTTAGTTGTTTATTGTGGTCGCTATCCCTGAGCCCTGGCTGGCGAACCTGTGTCCTTGGGATGTACTTGGACTGCACTGACCAGAGGATGTAGATTTAACTGCTAAGCCACCAGAGTGCACTGACTGGTTCCCGGCTTTTCAAAAGCAACAGTTACTATTTAAGTGACTTTTCTCAGCTAACTTGCCTCTTTGTCAGCTTCCATTTCGAAAGATGACATTTTCTGATTTTCCTTTTAATTTCAAGGATTAATGACTGGTCTTGGGCTTCCTATGAACCACCATGTCCCACAGGCTCATCTGGCCTTGTTCAGCTTTCTCGAGTGGAGCACATGTTTATACAAGCAGACAATAGGGATCCGAAGAGACAGGAATCCTGAGAGGACAAGGGCTTCTCTCAGAACCAGAGCCTGCTAGGTCCTGACGAAAACAATGCCACCATTTGAGAAAAAGCCAAGAGAAGAAAGATGCTCTGAGGGAGGAGTAGAAGGTGGAACTACCTGTCACCATCTCCTGACCCTGAATTCTCATTACCAAGCCCATGCTGGTTTTAGGCAGGTGACCAGGGCAGTCCTCTGGCACAGGGTCTCCTGGGAGGGAGGGGTGTCTTCCCAGCAAGGCGTCTGTGTCTCCCACACCATCTGGAATTCTGGCTCCTCTCATGAAGGTCCCCATTTCACTTAGGAATAAAGTAAAAAAACTCTTAAGTAGAATCAGCAAAATCTGGCTTGAAACTATCAGATGAAAAGGTTTCTGTGTCTCTAAAGTGCATCACTGGTCATTTCAAGTCCAGATGTGCAGCCAAAGTCACAGTTCCCCAGGTTTCTACAGTGATGTTCCTGTAGAATTGTCTGGTTCAAAAGATTAACTCAACTCTTGGGCAAATGATGAAAGTTTAAAAAAAAAAAAAAAAAAAAAAAAAGCAAAAATCAGAATCCCAAAAATCAGTTGTGACCCAAGATCTGCAGAGGTACATCTAGGCCAGGAATCGATCAGTTGCCTTTTTAGTAAACTCAGGGTTAGTCTGTTTGAAGGTTCCTGGTTGTTCCCGGTTCTATAAAACATTTCTCTTTCCTCTGTCACACCCACAGCAAGGAAAAACATTCCACTCTAATTAAGAGGGTTGCTGCAGGGCACAGGATATAGTTCTAAAACTCCCTCCCCCTAAGGAAGTCTGTGCTTTGTTACTATTATCTCAAAGGCCTTTTTCCTCTGGCTCCATTGTTTTGTTAAAAAAAACCCTTGAAAACAAGCATTTATGGCAAATCTACATAAAGCAGCACATTTGCTAGATTCTGGAGAGCCAGAGGTAAGGCACTCCTTGCCGATGAGGAGCTGCCAGTGAGGTGGCTGAGCAAACTCAAGCTGCCATACAGGCTGTTTAAGTGTTTTGAAAGAAATGGAGGGGAAAGCAGTTCCACCATGAGAAGTCAGGAAAAGATGAAGGGACTTAAAAGACTAGCATTTCAAGAAGCGAAGAAGGGGCATTTAAAAACTTAGGAAGAGAGGATGAAAACATGAATGGAGGAAAGGAGAAGGAAGTAAGAAAAGGGATCCAAAATAAGAGACTTCCTTAACTGAGTTTCAAAATCTAAAAAGCTCCCGCCACTCAATCAACATCTAAAAAACCATCTGAGATTAGCTGTGATGGGCAGTGGTTTTCATTAGTTCATAGCAATACTATTCAAAAAGCTGTTGTAAAAAATTATAATTTCTAGGGTCAGCAAGATACAAATTTGAAGAGATTAGGTACCAGCTGGCAAATCATGAAGGGCTTTGGATGACATGTTGTAAAGACCTAACACTTCTTACTTGCTTGTAAGAGGAAATCACCTCCTCACCTCCTGCTTTCTTTTCCAGGCTCACTACAGGTCTCAGGGTCTCTCTGCGCCTGCCCAGGAAGAGGAACTCCCACGGGCACACTTCCTCTGCAGCAGCTCTAGCTCTGCCACCTAGTACAGCAGCCACCACCATAAATGACTGCTTGACAGGCCAAAATGACCCCAAGCACACTGTGCTGTCAGTGCTAAGTAAACAGCAGCTTTTGCAAACTTAGTACAAATAAGGGTGCAAAAGGGCATATCAAAATCTTCAATATCGGCATGCCCTGGTGGAGCAGCAGTTGGGTCAATCGCCTCAGAAGGAGCAAGTCACATCCCCCTAGGTTCGAGGGGGACAAGTGTGAACAACGGAAAAACAAAGCTGCTTCCTTTCTCCTCCTGCCTACCTGCTTATTCTCCTTCATTCCCGCCTGCACCTTCCCCTTAAAATTTTTTTTTCTCCAATATCAATTACATGATAGCAAGATACTACTTTAGATATACCGAGGTAAATTAAAAATTCTGCCTGTTTCCTACCTTTTTTTAAGGAAAGGTGCAGACAGGAAGAGAGAGTTGGAAGAAGTTGCTCATCTTGGTTGACCCCCAAGCCCAGACACACACCTGGGCCTTTGGGATGTATGTGGACTGCGCTCTGCTGGAGGCTACCGACAGACCTAAGACCTAAGCACTACTCCACAAGGGTGCTCCTTTTTCTGTAAAAATGTTACCTCTGGTACTTCTATTGAACACTACTGCTTGAGCTCTAACTGTAGGATAAGAGATTCCCTGCTGCAACATAAATCTGTTCATCTTTCAGTAACTAGCAAATGAGCACTTAGGACCCAAGGGACATGTTGATTTATGCGCAAAATCTATTCTGGTGAATCCTATTTGTCACACTGGCCTAATGGTAACTAGCTCTTACCTAGTGCCCAGTACTAGGCCCAGGCCCTGCTGAGTAACATTCACCTCCTGACTTCAATCCAGCTCTCCAGCCTGACCATCCCGCTGAAACAGTTCCTGCCAGAACAGCCAAGGACTCCACAGCTGCCAAACTCAACAGAAACTCCAAGTCTTCATTCCACAGGCTCTGAGCAGCACCCCACACTCCAGGCTCCTTCCTTCAAGAATTTTCTCTACCTTCCTTCAAGAATTTTCTGTACCTGACCTCCCGGACACCACTCTCTGGGTCTCCTTCCTGCCTCCCTGGTAACTCCTTACACTCCACTGGATTCTCCTATCAGACGACAGGTCCTCTTCTTCGAGTTCCTTGAGGTTGAAAAGTTTGCACGTCTTCTCTTCAGTGGTTACATTGGTTTATTAAGTGATCTCCTCTAGTTCCACAACTTTATAATCACTGATATGCAATGATTATATTGTATTCCCACCAGGATTGCAAAAGGTATCTCAACTTTTGTGTGCAAAGCCAAACTCCTGATTTCATCCACTCACCCAGCCTGCTGACCTTCCCACCCCAGAAGTACCTCTTCCGCAGCTCAGGCCAAACTCTGCAGTCAAGTCCAACGCCCCTGCACACCCCCGCACCAGCAGAGCTTGTTGGTTCTACTTTTAAAACATATCCTGGGCATGCTCTGGTGGAGTAGCAGTTAGGCCAGTCACCTTTGGCCAAAGTGCAGTCCACATACATCCCAAGGATCTGGGTTTGCACCCTAGGCGGGGGAGAACGACCAGGATGTACAACTAAATAAAACACATCCTGAATTTTCTCAACACTCTTGCTGCTGTGACTGCGTGGTCCAAATTACCAACAGCTTTGAACGGACGACTGTAAAGCATCCTCATCAATTTGTGCTTCCACTCTTGCCCTACAGTTTATTTTATACCCAGCAATCACACCAATCCTTTCAAAAACCAAGCCTCTACGCAACATTTGCTCTTGGCTTCCTACTAATTCAAGATGGTACCTGCTATGACTTTAGCATCTACCATTTTCCTCTTCATCCACTCACACAGCATTGTGACCCCAAGTTCCTCAGACTAAAACAGGCATGCTCCAGCCTCAGAGCCTTTGCACTTGCTGTTCCTGCTGCCTGGAATGCACTTCGCAGCTTCAGTACCGCTTGCAGGCTCGCATCCTTCAGATCTCTGCCTGCTTTTATTTGAGAGACCTTCTCTGATATGTGTGTGCATGTATATATATTTTTCTCTTTCTTTTTTAAAAAGGAAGGCAGGAAGGAAGGCAGCAAGAGAAGCATTTTATTTCTTATTTGTTTATTTTTCAGTTGTTCCCCAGATCCTAGGCTTCAAACCCGGGTCCTTGGGGCTGTATGTAGACTGCACCCCAGGAACAGACTTAACCCCGAGTCACCAATGTACAACTTCTCTGATAATTTTTCACAAAATGGCACCCTTGCCAGTCACTTTCCAAAGCCCTGAATTTGTTTTCTTTTTCTTCATCTTGTGTACATAAAACATTATTTTTGTCTATTTTTCTCCACTAGCAAATAAGATTTATGAGAGTAAAAACTTCATTCACTACAGTGCTCAAACAGTACCCACCACAGTCCTATAAAACAGCATTTTAGAGATCTATGCCCATTTTATAGCGAGCATATGTAACTTGACGATACTTCCACAGCTAGCATGTATGAAGCAGAGTCAGAATTTTAACTGGGTCATCTGGGTCCCAGACAGACACACCTCCAACCCTCACTACAATGCAGGTGGTGTACAGCAGTCTTGTCACATGCTCCGAGACCGTTAAGTGACTTTCCTAACGTCACCCACCTAAATAAGTGATATAACCGAACCCTAAACTTCCAGGGTAGGAAGCCAAAAGTTCAGGAGAGTGGCTGAAGGAACTAACGAGGTAGGATAAAGGCTGACGGGGACACCAACTCACCCACACCCAGTGAATGCAAGCCCAGGGTTCCCGGGAAGGACTAAGCAATAGCGACCACTCAGAGCTGAATTCCAAGGTCCCGCTCACAAGTCTAAGAAGCACCCACAAGGAAAGAATTCTTCAGCAGAGAACAAGCCTAGTAATTTAAGATGTATATCCCAGGCTGGAGGCCTTAGAAAGTGTGTATCACTGTCTTGAGATAGCACAGTTCGTCTTTAAGCGTTTCCGTGGGGGACGAGGAGCCACAGGGCCCATTTCCCTAAAGTCTAAGAGACAGTGGTGGGAGCATGATGGCGGGTCCCAGCCCTGGAGCAGCAGCGGCACAGCTGAACGGTGCTCCCTTCCCGTGTTCACTACAGCTGCTCCCTTAGGTGTTCATAAATGCTGAGCAATACAACTTTCAGAGACATTGAGAGCCCTCAGCCGGCCTGGGTGCGGCGCCGTACGGGGACAGAGGCCACCACGCTGCCGCTGCCGCTGCCGCTGCCGGTGCCAGAGCAGCGCCCTTACACTCAGGCCAACAGCACTCCACTCCAACAACCACCTTTGAGTGATGTTGTACTAAGTGATTTGTTTCGCTCTCACCACCAGGCAAAGCTGATTTTATTAATCCAAGCTGACAAAGAAGGAAAACTAAACCGAAAGGTAAGTAGTGAATTGTCCCAAAATTAGACCCAACACCCGAATGCTACCTTCTGACCCCCCTTGCCATGGCTGGAGAACGCAGGTCACTGACTGGCGGAGACACCCTTCCTTGCTACCTGTTATAATGGACACAGCAAGGCTTGTCTCCCAAAAGGAACAGACTTTGGGGAATGCCATTCTTCCCCACCAGGTTTTAGTCTATAGGCCAAGGGCATGGGTATCAAAGGCTAATTAGAACCAAGGTACTTGGCAGGGTCAACAAACACTGCCTTCCGTGCCAAGACAAGATAATAAAAGGCCAAAGTAAGAAGGAAAGAATATAATAGGTAACATGATAGATAAGACAGGTAATGTGCAGACTGAGGAGAGGAGACCAAGACCAAGAAAAGGTATTCAAATTCAATATTTAAAAAACAGTGCACCCCAAAAGAACTTAAGAGGCCGAATGCCCCAGAACACCAGTCTGTAACTAGATATAGGGATACTAAGCAGAGTTGTTAAATCTCAAGAGAGCTGAACAAAAATCATTTTACCTTTTTTCATCTGGGTAGATGTTAAAAAGTTATTGTCCATTTATGATCAAGATTTCAACCAGCATCTCACTTGCAGCCACTGTTCTTCTGATTACAACCAGCGACAGCACAGTCTCTTTGGTCCTTGGGCACTGAATCCAGATTTTTTTCAGAGAGAAAATGTACTTGCTCACCAGATGGGTTACACAAGCAGGTCAATCCCAGATGAAACAAGTAACAATACTACAAAGGAACTAGCAACTAAATATCCACTGAGCCACAAAGGTAAACTATACAAAAAGTTCCCCCTGAGTGTGGGCTCAGGGAGTCAACCTGAACTGGATCAACCAAGGCTCTCTTGTCCTGAATACCAGAACAATAGTATATAAACGTCTCTAGGTCACTGAGTCTGAATGGGAAGACCAGTGTAAAACTGTACTGGGGCTGGCATGTAGCAGATCTCAAGATGCTCTCCAAGAAGCCTTTTCAAAATCAAAAGAAAAAGGATTTGAGAGATGGTAGCTTTAAGGGCAGTGTCCATCTACCATCGAGACCTGGACTGAAGAGCAGAAACAGAACTGACAGCTGGAAAGTCACAAATGCTTTTATAAGCCTGCAAGGCCAGAGCATGAGGGCTGGGAACGTGGTTCTCCAGGTCTATGAAGAATGATGACAGTCCTGACCTTTCCAGACAGGTCATTAACTGTCCTGCGCGATCTCATCTGAGGATCACATGACAGCCCCTGAAGAATGCAGTTTTAACTACACATGTTTATTATTCCTTTTGGAAAGGAACGACTGTTATTTCCTGTAATCTATTTATAAAGGAAAGAATTCTGGGTGCAGGGACAGGAAAACTTACTATGAGAAACATTTTGAAACGTCTTACCAGCAGGGATAAGATTCCTTATCTACATACAAACCACTTTTGGGATTTGTTGCCAATTTCTGTGGCGACTGGGATCTAACCTTAATCTTTCCATCGACATCCTGCATAGAGCTGAAAATTCAAGAAAAGGATGGTTGGCAGAGGTTAGCAGTGTTCAAAACACTTGTAAAAGAAATCTCTATGGTTACCACTTCAGAAAAATCATTTCATTCTGTGTTTTGGCCACAGACACATGCAGTTATACTCGTCTTCTCCTGGGACACAAACAAGTCAATGGTTGTCCTGAAAAGAAATTATTTTCCTGCTGGGAAAGTATGCAGAAAAGAACACACGACACAGCTCATGAAGAAGGTAGCTACTCCACACAGTCAGACATGGAGGCTAACGTGGGAAGTCCACCGTGAGAGGTGGAAACTAGAAAGAAAGCGCTGACCACAAGAACATGTTTGAGTCACTAGAGCTAGACAACAGCGACTTTTCTCTAGCAGAATTTAATCAAAAGCTTGAGAGAGATACACTAAGTTCTCTCCTGCTGTGAAAAGAAAAGCAGGAGGTCTATGACTGCCCAAATTTCCAGTCCATGGCAACCAAGGGAGCTCTCTCCAACACCCAGAGCATGCTGGGAACAGGCCCCCCCCATCACGCTTTATGAAAAGGACGGAGACGTTACTACTGAAAAGCTCATTATCCTCCTTTCTGCGAAACAGATCATTTTCCAGAGTCCCAGGGACAGACTGAGTACAATCATGTCTCAACTGGGCAAATGCTTTATAGAAAGTCCCCTCTGAGGACATCAGTCTCTAGGATTCAATCTTCCCAAATGGACCAGGAATAGCTTAGAAATTACCCTATTCAAGCATGACACATTTAGATTTGTGTTTTGATACTGTGAATCTTAAATTCCTTCCTTACTATATAAGAACACACACAACTCAATGTGAGGTAACACCAAAAATAACGATCTGTCATTTGCTTATACACACAGTCAAGTGTACACATTCCATAAAGACAGCACTTACAGGAAGTGCTGAAGACTCCCAAAGTGATGGGCAAACAGTCACGCTTCAGGGAGAATGGCCTCTTCTCTAAAGACAGACAAGTAAAATAAAAGTTCTAATCTCTTAAAACCTACAAAGTGCTTTAAAAAATAAAAGAAAATAAAACCTCAAAAGCTCTTCTCTGCCTCCAGGACAAAGCTCCCCAGAACCAAGGATTATTAGGAGGCCCCTGCATACCTCTCTGGCCTCATTTCTTTCCACTCGGTCCTGCCAACCCGCTACCCTCTAGCAGAAGGAATACCTGCAGCTCTCCCAACTGTGTTCACTCTCCTCTCACTGCTTCCGTGCCTATACACGCACTGGTCCTACACTCTACCTGCCCGTCCAGAACCTAATATTGCTTAACTCAGCCAATCCTTCAATCTAAATTTAGGCATTACCCCCTCTACAAGACTGTCTCTAATCCCAGCCATGCAACCTCACGTAAGCCTCTTCCAAAGAAAGTGCTGCCTTAACCTGTATGACTCCTCCACTGGGCAGTGGCCAGTGCCTGGTACACAGCAAGTACACAATGTTTTCTTACACCTTCCTACAGATGTCTGCACCACCTAGCATCACTGATGAGGGTAATGACTAGATGACTGGTTCAGTGAAGACAGAAACCAAACATAACTGAATTCTCTGTTCTGAAGATCAGTTATCCTTTAAATTACTTCAAGTGCATTTTTCCCCCTTAGCTACATGACTTATCCACGCAAAAAAGAATAAAAGCAACTTCTGAGATATGAGGAAAGCAGAGGCTGCCAGTACTTTGTAATAACATTCAGTACAATTCTATTTCTGCATCATCTGCTTTCCCCTAGGATGGGCAGAGTTCATCACCAACAAGATGGACTAAGCCTCACCGCACCATTTTCCTCCCTTTTGTTTAAACAAGTGACTATAAGGGCTTCAAGCTATCAGCAACTAAGCAACTAGTTGATCTGATATTTTTTTTTGAGTACAAATATATCTTCCAATTACAAAATGCTCTATTTGTCTCTTGAGATGTGCTTGAGAGAACACAACTTGGAGTTTGAATCAACATTAACTCAATTTTACGTTTTCATTTCTCCCCAACAGTGATGTATTTTTATTATAGTAACTTATTTTACATATAAAAATATATATATATGCACCCCATACCTCAGATATATATCAATACACCCTGCCTTGCACCAAATCACCAAGTGTTCTTCACCAGTGTCCAGTGGGCTCCAACACCACTGCCTCCCCTGCCCTCTACTCATCTCATTCCCTATTAGTAACCTCAGTTCTATTGTAAGCTCAGAGGGTTGCTTTTGTTTCATCTGTTCCTTTGTTTTGTCTGTTCACATTCCACCTATGAGTGAGGTCATCTGGTATCTCAGAGAGTTTATTTTAAAGAAGTAGAATGTAAGTTGTATTTCTTGAATTGTCCTTTGGGGAATATAACACCTTAGGAGGAAACAGGTAAAAAGGAACAATTTTCTACTAGATAAGTGTTTATCACATTAACTAAAATAAAAAAGCAGCCTATCTGAGTGTTTCTCAAAGACATTCTTCCCCTTAATAATGTAGTAAGACTCAACAGAATATTCTGAAGATATGCAGGGAACCATGAACTCAGATCTACTGATGTAAGAAATTCTACCATGATGTCAATTCGTGTGTGATATTGGAGGGCAGGTGTCACCCAAAACCTCCACTTTCCAGGATTAGAAATATTTCTGGATTATATAAAGTTGGAATGTTCACTTTAAGAATTAGTCAACCCCCATTTGCCAGCCATCTATCCACCCAGTTTTTCTTTTCTTTTTGCAAAAAGGACAGTGGTGGTTTAATAACCATCTCTCAGTTGAGAGATAGGGTAACCTGAAGCTCAGACTTTCACACTGGCACCTGGTTACATGTGAAAGACATGTAGTCGGCTGCTTTCCCAGGGAAGTGGACAACCCCACGCCTCTCTTTATAAAGGTACTTTTATAAGGCCCTTTGTGAAATTTGAAAAGGAAAGCAAGTTCAAGAGCCGTTCCAAATAAACCTAAGTCCAAAGCAAAGATTACAACTAAAAGTTAATGCCCAACTCCTGAATCTTCCGCAGGTCTCCAGACAAGGAGGCAGAGAAATGCCAGAGATAGAACCCAGCTTTGGAGTCAAACAGGCTTGGAGGCAAAGCCCAGCTTCCCCCATTATCTGTGCGACTTTGAGCAATACAGATGACTCCCTAGATAAAAAGGAATTTGCATTTTGGCAGTATCTGCTCAGGAAATCAAGGAGGCAAGGTTTGGGTTCCACCCAGCACACGGGATAAGAACCAGAAAAATCTAAGTTAAATTTTACACATGTAGGATTTATTTGACTGTAAAGTGTGGGACTGGGCTAGCTGATCACTTAAGAAACTCACCCATCCTAAAAATCTAAAGTAACCCCAATTTCTGGATCCTATATTCATTCTTGTTTTCATTTTCTCCTTTAACATGAAAATAGTCATGTACCTTCAAAACAGGTGAGGAAAAACAAAGATCAAGATGCTCAGGAAACTTATCTTTTGAGTCATATTCAAATTGTAGGCCAAGTTTTTTGCAGGGGGCAGCAGGAGGGGTGTATGAATGATTCATTATCAGTGGTAGGCAGTAAACATTTCCACTGGAAATTTTGCATTCTCTGGCACTTCACGGCTAAGCACACTGTCTAGCACACAGCAGACGCTGAAAAACGTTTGTTGAATGAATATCCAGCTGATATTTGTTGCTCCCTATGAATTCTTCAAATTGCTCTCCTTACTCAGCATTCTCCTTAACAAGAAAGATGATCCACACATAACCACACTACCTTTTAGACAAATTAATCCTCCTCTATTATGCTAAGTGGACGAAACATTATAAACCCCGTGAGGATAACGCTAAACCACCGGAAAAAGGCTTCCAAGTCAAACGTCAACATTCCGGGAGAGACAAAGCCGCCACTTGCGAGGGTTAATTTCTCTGGCTCTACCAACGCGGAAAGGCGCACTCCAAGGAATTTGGGGAGGGAAGGAAAACCCAGCTCCCGTTCGGCCCCGGTACACCGGGCTCTCCACGCCCTACTTCCAACATAAACCTTTAAGGTGGATGTCACTCAAGTCAGCACTGAACCGTCACCAACTCCGGGAGGTCAAAAAGACAACTCCCCATCTTCATAGGGATCACCGCGGAGCCGCAAACTCTGCAAAGACCAAGTTAACCGCGCACCTGACAGAGCTGGCTGTTCCAGCTTGGGATAAACAGTTTTCCTACGCTTCTGGAGGTAAACAAAAACTCCCAAAGCCAGCCGAACGACTCTAGTCCCCCTCCCCGCCCAGGAATGCGGCTCCTTAGCATTTTGCACCGCGCACCCCTCCCCCCTCGCCCCAGCCAGCACACACCGCGACCCAGGCCCGGGGCGCGGATCGTAGGGTGGGTCTTCGGGGACAAGGGCTGCACACCCGGCTTTCGGGGCTTCTGGCGGGGTTCCCAGGAGACCCGCCTGCAACGGGCTCAGAGTCAAAGCGAAAGAGGAAAAAAACTCAAGACTCGCCCACCGTGGCGGGTGGCGCAAAGCGGTGGGGAATTTTAGCCGAGTGTGGAGGGGCCTACAGAGGGCTCCAGAACCCCTGCTGCCCCCCGCAGCCACCTCCAGATCTGCTCCCGAGCGGGCACGTCGACCCGGGCCGCGCAGCCCCTACGGACACACAGGGTGTGTCTTTCCTCCGCGGAGCACGTGAACTTTAAAATGGTGCCTCGGGCGGGGCGGGGGGGTGTCTGTCGGGCATGGAAGAGTCAAAGGGACCCGGGGTGAGCGGGCGAGGAGTCTCCTCAGGAAAGGAAGCCTTTGGTGGCGGGTGGGGCACCCTAGTGACGCGCACGTCGCGGGGGGGCGGAAATGGAGAGAAGCGCACCGGGCAAAGGTGGAGGGAGAAATGGAACGCGGCCCCTTTAAGAGGCCTTCACGGCGCCCAGAGGCCAGGGGCCTCACCTCCAACCCCGGCTGGCCCGTGGGACCCTTCCTCGGGGAGAAACATCCCCAGACCCACTCCCGGGAGGCTTCGCTCACACTAGGTCCCGCCCGACCCTGCCCCAGCGTGGCGGCTCCTCCTTACCCCGCTGTCTGCCGCCTCCTCCCAGCTCTCAGCGATCTCCTCATCTTCCATCTTACTCGCCGCTCTCCCTCCTCCCCCACCTCCTCCCCGCGCCTGCGCCCTGAAGCGCGCTCCGTCGCGGGCGCCGGCACGCAAGGCTTTACTCAATGGACCCCGCCCCCTCCCAAGTCCGGAAGAGGCGCAGGTCCGGACTCACGAACTTCGAGGAAGCCATCTTGGAAGAAGGCAGAGAAATTAGAAAGCCGACATTTTTTTTAAGGGCAACGTGTTGTTGTTTTTTTTTTTTCATTCTGAATGGTTGTCCTTGTGAAGTCACCACCTTGAGTACGGGAAATGTGCTTTAGGAACCATCTTTTCTAAGGGCAGACAATTCCTAAAAACGTTTTTTAAGTGAGTCGGGTTTGCATAGACTGGAGATTATTTTTTTCAAAAACGAGATTTTTATTTTATTTTATTTTTTTTAAGAAAAGGTTTAGGCAGGAATGAAGGAGAGTAGGCAGGCAGTCAAAAAGAGAGAGGAAGAAGCAGCACTTTATTCAATTTTTATTTGGTTGTTCACACTGGTTGCCTCTCCGCCCCCCGACTGGGATTTGAACCAAAGGATTGACCTAACCGCTGTTGAACCTGCATAGCCTGAAAACGTTTTGTTTTTTTTTCTGTTTTATTTTCAAGAAAGGTGCAGGTAGGAGTGAAGGCGAGTAGACAGGAAGAGAGAGGAGATAGAAGTACCCTATTTATTTTTAATTGGTTGTTCCCCAACCCAGGTCCTGAACCCTACTCTAGATCACTAGGCCACCAGGGTGCAGCCCCTGATACATTTTTATACTTCAACAAGGATACAAAATATCTGCTGATGTATGAAACATTTCTATCTGATATGGTGAAAAATGATTACAATCTTTCCTGCTCATAAAGCAATATTCCAAGTATCTAGTTACGCTACTTTATGTCCTCTACAGTGGGGTAAACATTAGTTAGTTGATAATATTGCACCTCACCTGGAAACCAGTACTACTAAAGTTCTTCTGTGTCTTTAATGACAGATAAATGCATTAGCTTAAAAATTTATAAACTTCCTAAACAGTGTTCCTGTTTTATTTTTCTCCATTACAGAAGTGGAGACCTTGGACTTTAAAGTTCGACTTCAGACAGTTTCACCTTGAACAACTGGTGTGATCTTATGCAAGTTGCTTAAAGTTTCTGTACCTGTTTCCCCAAGAGTTAAAAAAAAATTAAAAAAAAAAAATTAACCATAAAAAGATAATAGTTGCTGCTTGAAAGACTGTAAGGATGTAGAATAGAGCTCAACTCAGTCTCCTAGTAAGAGTTCTAAGGGTTATCATTATGGGCGTGTCTTGTCTGCTTTAAGATAGTGAATTCTTACCTCTTAAGTCATCTTTTCTTTCCCCAAACATGGAAAATCAAACACATTGTGTTTTTGTTCCCACAATCATGTTTATCATTAAAACAAGCCTCTCACTATTAAAAACATGTCATTCAGTAGTGTTGCATTTGGCTGCCAGAAGCATGTTATCTGCCTCAGATGTTTTTCCTTCTGTGTCTTATCATGTCATTAATCTTTCCAAAGTATCAACTTCCTGTTTCAAAAGTTTGCAATTTGTATTCCTAATTATTGTTGTTACAAACTGCAGTAGCATTAATCTTACTAGTTTATTTAGAAGTTAAAGTAACAAGCTTACTAATTATCTAGTTTCACAGAACTTCCTGTCTCTGAAATATGATCATCTTGGAGTTTGTCTACATTCCACTATTTTTACCTAGATGTTTGTGGTATAAACCATATATACCAAGGATTCCCAAAGTTGATTTCCCTGAACTAACCTGGTGTTTCCTTTTTTTTTTTTTTTTTTTTAAGAGGAAGGCAGGCAGACAGGCAGTAGGCAGGAAGGAAGAGAGAAGCAAGAACATTTTATTTATGTAATTGCTCATTTTAGGTATTTCCCCTGGCCCCAAACTATATAAACCAGTGTTCTTGGGCTGTATGTGGCCTGCACCCCAAGCACAAGGCTAAACACCTGAGCCGCCGGGATATATCTGTTTCCAAAGATTGTATCTGGGCTTCTTACTGGCATCTCCACATGAATATGCCACCAGCAACTTAAATTTTGTATATCTAAAATACAATTCTTACTGTTCATAGCCTGGCCAAATTAAAAGACAAAAGATTGTCTTGTTCGTTCTCAGAAACAATATTTGCTTTGAATACATTATCCTGTGAACCCATTTTTTAAAATGAGTTATCCTGAGTCTTAATGACAGCAATGGGAATGAGAATGTCAAACATCACCTAAATCTCATCACCTGAGATTAATGGATTCTCTGTAGTTTTAGGATTTGTAGTTATAGTGTATTACCAGCAGAGGGCGCTAGTTTCTCATAATTTTGTTACATTTGGCAGTGTGCCTTAACAAAGGAATTAGTTAGATCTTCCCGAAACAGAATTTTCTAGAAGATAAGGATCGAGATCTTGGAGATCATTTGAGGATATTGAAAAGTAAAAAACTTTCATTCCATCAAATGGACAATTACGGGGCTAGTCCTAGTTAGGCCCCTGTGAACTTGGGCATGCCATCTCATCTGCAAAAGAAGAGGATGGAACTAAATAATGTCAAAATTCGGGGAAGTGGTAGTGATTTCTTTCTTAAGGGGGAGAGCCCAAAAAGTTGAGGCAGTGACGTAAACAGATATTGGCAGAAACCCTAAAGTTTCTTTTTCTTATTTGGTCGAGACGCCATTTTTATTTAGGGCTTAGAGACTTGCCCTCAAAATTGTGGGCACCTTTGACAAACCACATAAACATTCTGATGTGTAACAGGAATATAGGAACAAAGCTTAGTGCACCCTGGTGGTTTAAGTTCACAGAATAAAATTCATATACATCCCAAGGAATGGGGTTTGGGACTCTGGGGGGTGGGGGTGGGGATGATGAATGGGACCGGGACAGGAACAATCAAGATGATCAACTGAAAATAAAATAGTGTTCTTCTTCCTCCTCTCTCTTCCTGCCTGCCTCTGCTCGGCTTCGTTCCTGCCTGCACCTTTCCTTTGAAGAATGAAAAAAAAAAAATGACGAAAGCCCATGAGAGAAAATTTTCTGATGCGCAAACTGAGGATATATAGACAGTTGTGTTAAGAAATAGATGGCGCTGCACCCTGTGAGAGCTCAGGCCCCAACCTGGCAGTTGGTGTAGACCAAGTAAAGCCCAAGGACCTGGGATCGCAACTGGGGTTGGGAGAAAAACAAAACAAACAAAAAAAGAACAGTTAAATAAACAAGGAATCCTTCCTCCTCTTTCTTTCTGCCTGTCTTCCTATTTGCCTTAATTCCTGCATGTTCCCTTCCTCTTAAAAAAAAAATTTTTTTTTAAAAAGTAAAGCAAAGCAGAGTAGTAAATATAGTAGTGAACACAGTTCACTTTTGTAAGCTGAGGTGTGTGTGTATCTGGAAAGATGTAAGGAACTTATAACAGCTGTCAATTTGATGGAGAGGAGGGGTTTACTGGTAGCTGGGGGCTGGGTAAGATTGATTTAATTTTCAACCTAAGTCCTTTTGCACTTTTTGAATATTGTTCTATGTGCACATTCTATTTATTGTTAATAAGCAGACACATTAGAAATGAATTTCAGTAATTGATTATTGGAATGGACTCTGGAAGAAAACTTTTTCTTTCTTTTTTTATTTTATTTTATTTAATTACTCCCCTCTGCTAGTCCTCTCACACCTGGGTGCTGGGGGTTTACATGGTCTGCACCTTAGACACCTGAACCACAGGGGGGCGCCAGACACTAACTCTTTGTTTACACAGTGGTGCGACGATGACCACCCCTCTCACCGTGGCCTCATCTCCTGTCTACAATCTTGTCCTAATCAGCCTTCACACTGCAGAGCAATTATTGTAAAACACATTTTCATTGCATGTCTTCCCTGCCCCCAAATCTCTATGACCTAGGAGGAAACTTTCCGTTTTCCTCTTGATTTTTGAGACACTGTATAAGCTTGACTGCATCTAACTCTTGTTACCAAAAGCCACACTGCACAGCGTATTCAAGAGCACAGACCTTGAAGTCAGAATACCTGGCTTCAAAACCTGCTTGGGCCCATGGGTGAGCTACCTGAGCCCTGTATCATCTGCAAAATAAGCACAATAATAGCACTATGTAGCAGTGAGGCACGTAAGTGCACACGAAAGGTCACCTGTGATGATTATTAAAGATTTTGCTTTAATAATAATCCTCTCATGCTAATCATAATTTAGAAGTTTATATCAGTCTATTTACTTATTGTCTGTCTCTGCCAGTTGACTGTTGGGGGCCCTCCCAGCCGGCAAGGAGTTGACTCATTTTTACTTAAAATGATATTACCATGTATCGCATGGTTTGACACCTAGAAGGTGCTCAGGAAGGATTTGCTGAATGAAAATGTCTTCAGTTGTCAAATTCCCAGTTCATTAATTTAACAAGTACTTAGTCCTCACTGAGCAGCAATCTCTACAGTAGGTATCACACAGTGAGCAAAACAGACAAAAATTCCTCACTGTCTTTGCTTTAGGAGATTTAGGGTGGAGTGATTCTGCCTTTGACCTGTTCTAACATGATCCAGTGGTTCCAAACCTGACTGAGCATCAGAGTCCCTGAGGTGATTTTTTTTAATTTTGTTTTTTATTGTAGTGATTATTAAGGACAGTAAAATAATTTCCTATGTATAGGTTCCCCATTTCTTAGTGGTGTTTCAACACACCCTGCCTGCCACTAAATCACCAAGTGTTCTTCACCACTGTCCAATGGGCTCTGCCAACATTTGCCCCTGCCCGCCCCATTCCCTGTTGGTCACCGCAGTTCTATGGCAAATGTTTCAGGGTTGGTTATGTTTCATCTGTTCCTTTGTTTTGTCTGCTCACATTCCACCTATGAGTGAGGTCATCTGGTGTCTATCTTTCTTCTTTTGACTTGTTTCACTTAGCATCATCCCCTCTAGGTCCATCCATGTCAATTCAAATGACAGGGTTTCATCTCTTCTAAGGACTGTGTAGTGTCCCATTACATATATGTACCACGTCTTCTTTATCCATCCATCTGATGTTGGGCACTTAGATAATTTCCAGTTCTTAGCTATTGTGAATAGGACTGCAATAAACATGGGGGTGCATACATCTTTGTGGATGGGTGCTTTTGTATTTTTTAGGTAAATGCCCAGAAGTGGAAAGACAGGATCATATGGGATTTTCATCATTAGTTTTTTGAGGAATCTCCAAACTGTTCTCCAAAGGGGTTGCAGCAATTTGCACTCCCACCAACAGTGCAAAAGTCTTCCCTTTTCTCCACATCCTTGCCAGCATTTGTTGTTTCCAGACTTTTGGATAATAGCCAGTCTTTCAGGTATATGTCTCATTGTTGTTTTAATTTGCATTTCCCTGATGGCCAGTGAGTAGGAACACAATTTCATGAGTCTGTTCTACATTTGTACATCCTCTTCTGAAAAGTGTCTCTCCAATTCCTCCCATTTTTTGATTGGATTGCCTGTTCTTCTGTTGTTGAGTTTTATGAGTTCTTTGTATATTTTAGATGCTAAGCCTTTGTCAGAAATATCAAATGCAAATATCTTCTCCCAGTTAGTAGGTTTCCTTTTGTTTTTAATAATGTTTTCTTTTGTTGTGAAGAAGCTCCTTAGTTTGATGTAGTCCCAGTTGCCTGAGGAGATTTAGAAACATCTGAGACGGAGCCTAAGGTGGGCCCTGCAACCTGCATTTTTTAAAGGAAGCACTTAATAGCTGGTCCAGTGTCTCTAACAAGGAGAGCTACAGGATATGGGTTTGTTCACAAGTTCTGTGTCGCTTTTTTGTTTTGTTTTTTAAAGGAAATATGTAGCAGGAATGAAGGTGAGTAGGCAGGCAAGGAGGAAGAGAGAGGAGGAGGAAACCTCTTTATTTTGATTTAGTTGTTCACACTGCTTGTTTCCCTCTGAGCCCAGGACTTGAACCCAGAGGGATGTGGCTTGCTTCTTGGGAGGCAATTGACCTAACTGCTACTCCACCAGGGCACACCTGTTTTTTGTTTTTGTGTTTTAAGAAGCATTTCAAGGGAGGAAGAGGAAGCACTTTCATGTATTTATTCACTTAGGATGTTCACTCCAGGCCCAGGTTCAAGACCCGGATCTTTAGGCTTTACATGGTCCACTCTCTCGCAACTGACTTAGTGCCTGAGTCACCAGGGTGTATCGTGTTCACAAGTTCTATGACAGTTTTTCTTTTAAAGGAAAGGTGCCGGCAGGCAGGAATGAAGGTGAGTAGGCAGGCAGGCAGGGAGAGAGAGGAGGAAGAAGCCTCTTTATTTTGATTTAGTTGTTCACACTGGTTGCTTCCCTCCAGACCCAGGACTTGAACCCAGGGGGATGTGACTTGCTCCTTTGGAGGTGATTAACCCAGCTGCTCCATGAGGGACAATTTTTAAGCTTGGAGTTAGTAACACACCATTTAAGTATTTCTTTACCTATTATAATTGCCAAGTTTCTCTTGCAGTCACATTTCCTAACTGAATGACTTGAGTTTCCTAAATTCGTGTTTCTCATTCTGGGATTCCATGAGTTGTATCCCCAGGGGTCTCTGCATTACTCAAGCTTGAGGAACACGGATCTAGCGTTTTCTAGAGTGAGGTCGACGCAAGGCTGCTCAATGGCGCCTTACCTCTCAACAGGACAGGAACTTTGGGTTCTGACCCAGCTTTATGTCCCCCAAAATATCCCTGAGGTCCACCTTATCACAAGGTGCTCTGCCGGCCGCTCAAGGTTGCTCAGGTTTTAGGTGTGAGGGGTGAAGACGGCAGGCCTGGTGCTCTGTTCGTCTGCCATTGTCTGAGACCCCATTCTGTCGGGATGGGTTCAGTTGCTCCCTTGGGAGGGGACTGTGCTGGAGCTCACCCCCAGATGACAGCGATAGCGCAAAGCACAGGGGCCTGACAAGCAGCTCGGGGCCTGACCTGGTCTCCCTCAGATATGTGGCTCTGGGGCAATGACTGCTACTTCTCGGCGCCGGCTGTCTCCTCTTTGGAGGCAGTGTCAACTCAAGCAGCGGTGGCTACAGTTGAGAGGCTTCACTCGCACGAGCGAGGCACCGAGAGAGCTCTTCCCTCGGCTGCTCTCCAAGTGCAATTCACTCATCTCAGCCCTCCCGGGTGATCCTCGGCCCCATGGGGTACGAATCCATTCACTGCAGGCCAAACGTCTATCCTGCTCTCCAGACTGAATGCAAAGGAGGGTGAGGTCAGCTCCAGGGCCGGCTCCTGGGACCCGAGCAAGGCGCGCGCAGACCCACAGCTCCGCACTCCAGCTTCGCTTCCTGCAGACCGCGTTCCCAAACCCCGAGAACCTGGGCGGCGGCCCCGCCCCTTCCCGCCCTGGCCCCGCCCCCGGACCCTCCCGCGCGGGGCCGCAGCGCTGACGTGAGTGTGTGCGCGTCCTCCGCGCCGAATCCCGGCGCATGCGTGCTCCGCTCTGTCTTCTCCCGGCCGGAGCAGCGGCGGCGTTTGAGCGGGGGAAGATGGCGGCTCCGGGCGGCTCGCAGTCCCGTCGGCTGTGAGGAGCTGCGAGTGCGCCGGGCGCGGCCCGAGGCGCAGCGTCTCTGTTCCAGTCCTGTCTCCAGCACCCTCGCCGTCGTCGCCAGCGGAGCGAACCCAAAGCGTGGCACGGGCTGGGCCAGGTGAGGCCTCTCCCCCTCCCGGGACCGCGGCGGGGAGTCGGCGCCTCCTGCCCTTTATGCCCCGGGCCCGCAGGGGGCAGTGGGCGCCCGGAGTCCGACGCAGGCCCTGCACCCCGCGCGGGAGTCGGTGCTGCCTGGCCTAAGGGTGGGGGGGTCTTGCTGTCGTCATGCTCAGCCTCCCTGAATTCGGTGGGGAGGAGAGCCCCTTTCCAGCCAGCCCGGGGTTGGGAACGAACCCGGCCGCGCTGCTGCAGCGGGTCGGTTCTCGCCCCTCACTGGGACGGCGAAAGGGTGTGTGACCTGGGCGAGAATGGCTGTAGGGGTGTCAGATAATTCTCCACCCCGCCCCCCGAATCTTTTAACGCCTTTCGAGAGGAGAACGGAGTCCGGTGCCTTCCAAAATCGGGGCTGCGAAGAGGGGCCAGCATCTCTGAAGCTGCAACTGCACAGGAAGGATTTGGGAATTGGCTTAAAAAAATAGAACATAAACAGCCTTTCCTACCCATTAGCTTTTTTTTTTTTTTTTTGAGCGTTCCCTCTGCGAAGTGGGAGCTGCAGATCAGCTTGGTTGAGACAGCAGTCCACGTTGTGACTGTGGAAGGCTGCTGGTGAGAATTGTTTGTGCAAAGAAAACGGTCGAGGGTGGGAAAGATTTTGTCAACGAATTAAAGAGAATTGTAAGGTCCAGATAGATAGTCTCTCTTCTGTAACTCGGTGCTAACGAAGTCCTCGGTCCTGTGAAAGCCTCGGATTGTTAACACTCAGAACCATCAATTGTTTTTGTCTGTACAATCTCCCGAATTTTGTTAGGAAAATAAAAGCTTCATTTCTTAATTGCCAGTCTTTGGACTTTTCTGTGATGGGGTTCTGATTGCTCTAGATGAAGATTCAGACACGCAAACCAGTTCTCACTTGCTGGCGGGGAAATGGTACTAGGCTTGGTTTTGGGTTTTTTTTCTTTTGTTTTTCTTTTTTTTTTTTTTTCCTGAGAACAACTTTTTGTTGTTCAGTTGCTAATTTGGAGTCTTTGATTTCCTTTCTCAGACTTAGGGAAGCCACTTTGAAATGCTTCAGTTGGAATCGTGCTGTGGGGAATTGTTGAGGTGATGGCTTTTGCTTTGATATACTAAATATCTCTTGGTTTAATGTTTGTAATATTTGTAACTTAAGATTTCTTTTGCTTGTGCTAAAGAATGATGACATCATGGGTTTAAAGGGACGAGGAAAATTGGAGAGGAGATACCTTCATTTAGAATTGAACATTTAAAAAGTTTGTAATTGTTAAAATGAAAGCTGCTTAGTTTAATATTAGCTAATTCTTTGACCATTTTTTTTCCTTTGCCTAAAACCTTTTCCATAGAGATTTGTAGATTTTCTTACTGCCTTTACTAAGGATAATTCTAAACCAACAACTTCTCTGTCATAGAAAATTGGAGAGACACTCTACATTTCCAATTTGCTAATAAAGTTATGAAATTAATGCAGTAAAACATCCTGATGGTTTGACATTATGTTTTTTTGCATAATGTGTTGCATTGTTGTGCTAAATCATCAAGTATTGATGCAACTTCATGACATCCATGACATCATTCACTGTCCAACATTTTGCCTTTTGTAATTCCTTACCGTCTCAGAGTCACCCTTGAAAAAGAACAAGATCAGAACAAATAACTTCGGGTGCTTCTTAGTGTCTCGTTTCTAGAAGAACCATCATTTACACTGCTTTTAAGTAGTTAACACACTTCTGTAAGATGCAGAACTGTGAATCCTACCTATTATGAAGAATAAGCACAGAAAATACTAACAAAACTTCTGGGTGTTTGAGTATTGAAGTTCCAAGGAGACGTTATCTCAAGGATGAATAAATATGTGATTATCCTTTTGATTTTGGAGTTTTTGTCAGTGAACTAACATTTGGTTCAATAAGGCTCTTTCCTCTTCACAAGATTATGTGACTCAAAAGAAGGCAATGTTTTTGAAAGTGCTTTTTAATAAAGCATAACGTAAGATGGATTATTCAGTAATCAGTTTTATGGAAACATGTATTGGGGAATCTTCTGTGCTAGAGATGTTGGGTACTGATGATTCTAAGATTGTAGAACTTTTAGTCTCAAAGTTGCTCATAATCTGATTGAGGACCAGGCAAGGAAACTAGTTAAGTATATTGTATTTTAAGAAATAACACAGACTCCTCCAGGGCAGTCAAGGCCTCAGAGACCCAGGATGGCTTTCCTATTATTCTGTAGGAAAGGCTGACTGACACCGTGAGTGATTTGCTTTATATAGAACCTAAAAAATAAAATCCTGTCATAAGTTCTTTTTCCCTTTTATTCATTCACTGTCATGACACTTCCTACACAATATGTCCCAGTTATGGTTTCTGCATTCTCAAAAATCCAACAGTCTTGGAAGAACCTTTCTGAGAGTGAGTCATACACACAGGCAGAAAAACACAAACATTGCAGCTGCAATTAAAATATTTCAGATTACTAAGTGTTGACAACTTTAGAATGATGATGCTTTTGTTTTTGTTTGATAAACTGGCACAAGAAGCATTGTTTGATTTTATCACATTGAGTTAGTAAATGTTTAGAAATCAGTCCCTTAGAATGTTGACTAGAGGTCGATTATTAGTAGTGCCTCCTTTCTCCCAGTAATAAGGTGAGGAAGTCCTGTTACTTCTTCAGTGAAACTAACAGCTGAAGCCAGAGCTGTACTGGGCTTTTTTATAGAATCTATGTGGATTGAGGAGAATTATCATCTTTTGATTGAACTTATGTATCCCAAGACAAATTCCTCAGCTTTATTTTCTAATTATTTTGCCTACTTTGCAAAAATTTTTTGAGTTTTTTGATTGAGTAGATTCTTTAGTGCTATATTCAACATTTACAGTCTTTCTCTTTTTTAAAAAAAAGAGAAGGGAGAAAAAGAAGCAGCATTTTTATTTCTTTCATTTTGGCTTGTTCCTGGGTCCTTAGGCTTTAATTGATTCACACCCTAGCCCCTTTAGGTGCTCAGCCACCTGAGCCATAAAGGCATGCCTACAGTCTAGATCTTAACTGGATATGAATGCTGTAAGGTTGTGGTTGACAGAAAAGTTAAGGTGAAATGTTTGTTTATGACAGTTCATTGTATGCAGAAGGATTTAACCTACAGTCTATTTTCAAATTGCCCAGAATGACACACAGAATACATCTTATTTTTAATTATTTCTTGTGTCACACCCTGGTGGATTAGCAGGGTCAGTTGCCTCCGAAGGAATGCAGGCCACATACCCTTGAGTTCAAGTGGTGGTGGTGGCGGGGGGGGGCAACTAGTGTGAACAACTGAATACAAATAGAATAAAGCGCTTCTTCCTCCTCTCTCCGTCTGCCTGCCTACTTGCCTTCATTCCTGCCTGCATCTTTCCGTTAAAATTTGTTTTCTTGTGAGTCTTCTAAATGTTTTATAAAATTATGACTTAGTGATACTCTTGTAACATAATTTTACCTTTCTTTATTCACGCACATATTGGAAGCCAAACGTGTTTTGAATTCTGATTCTTTCTGTATTACATTTCTACTTTGTAAAGTTTTCTCCCAAGTTGTTTTATCTACTTTTTTCCACTGTTGCTGTTCTGCGTTTTAAGTCAAAAGTAGAAGTATCTTGTGGTAGTTTGATACTTGTTTATATATAGAAAATATGACAAGTGTATAGATATTATATAAAGCAACAGTTACTTGTAACATTTTACTACTCTGGACAGTAACTTAGAAACTGTTCTATTAACAGTTTTGAAGTAGTTCAACTAATTTCAGTAAAGTCAAATGAATTGTAGTTTGCTAGTAATAGTCCCTTAAAATACTTAATATTTAGGATACTTTTATTTCAACCTTTTTTTAAAGGAAGGGGAAAGGTAGGAATGAAAGCAGGTAGGGCAGGCAGACAGGAAGAGAGAGGAGGAAGAAACATTTGTTTTACTTATCTTGGTTGCTCCCTGGCCCCTGGTCTCAGACTTGGGTCCATGGGATGTATGTAGACTGCACCTTTTGGCCTTACCTGCTTGGCTACCAGGACAAGGTACAGGGCCAGAAAAGGTCAGGGAGGAATGAAGGTGAGCAGAGGCAGTCAAGGCAGACAAAAGAGAGAGGAGGAAGCAGCACGTTATTTTTATTTAGATTTTTCACACTGACCACCCGCCCCCCAGGACCCAAACCCGGGTCCTTTGGATGTATGTGGAATACATGCCTTCAAAGTCAGCTCACCATACCACTACACCAGCCCAGTATTTGTTTTTAAAGCTTTTAAACTAGTAGTTTTCTGTCTCGCCAAAAAGGAACAATGTTTTATCTTGGGATCATGTAGTATTGTGTTTGCAGTATGTTCACAGAGCAGCTTTCTTAACTTTTGCTTTTGAGGTACTTATTACCATCTTTCCAAATAGATTCTTGGATCTAGTGAAGATCAAGCAAGCTGCTCTCTTCCTTATTATTGAGTTTAAAGTTTTACTTTTCTATGGGTCCTTCAAATTTTGATTTGTCTGTCTTCCTTACTTCTCCCCTTTTTTTCCCTCAGTAAATGTACTTCTGTTGTCCAAGTGTGTTTCATAAGTCATGAAATGTTGGAATGTAATTCTTCATAGAGGTACATAGTGATGGTGGATTAGAATTTCACATTTTATTGAAAAGTAGCTTAATGGTAATGAATCTTGAAGACCTTATACTTAAGTGAAACAGACCAAACACAAAAGAGCAAATATTGTATGATTACATATCTGAATACCTAGGGTCATCTACTTAATAAAGACAGAAAGAATGGTGGTTACCAAAAGCTGGGGAGAGGAGGGGCTGGGGAGTATTCAGAAATGGGCGTGGAGGTTTAGTTTGGGATAATTAAAGTTCTGGAGACAGGGATGGTGCTGAGGGTTGTGCATCATTGTGGATGTGCTTAATGCCGCTGAACTGCACACTTAAAAGTGGTAAGATGGCAAGATGAGATCAGCTTCCAGATGATGACTTGATAGGATGCACTTTTGGGTCACTTTCCACAGGCCCTGAAAAGAAGAACAAAAAAAATCACCTATTTTCCTGAGGCAGACACCAGGAAGCGACCGGCACTCAGCTGGAGACGGATCTGCTGACGACTAATGGTGGGTGAGGGCAGTCGGCGCAGTTCTCAGCAAAGCCGCAGATTTGGATTTGGGACGGTGCTCAGGAGTCTCCAGGCACACGATGGGGTGAAGGTTAGGGATTTTGGAACCAGCTGTGGAGGCAGCAAGAGGCGGCCCCAGTGGGGCTGAGACGCGGAGCCAGGAGGGCTGACTTGGAAGGGGGTGAAAAGAGCCAGCGCACTGGGAGCTGAGCTGGAGCTCGTGGTAAAATTGTGCTGGACGCGGCCATAACCAGAAATCAGCCAAAGAACAGAATCCCTTCCCACAACCATTTCGCGCCAGAACTCGGGGTCCACTGAGCACAAATCCCATCCACTGCACACCTGCCCACCGGAAGTCCCGCCCATCGGATGCCCCACCCCCTGAATTACAGTGAGAAGGCGGCCCCAAAGCCTCAACACTACCCGCTAGCGTCACCTTGTGGGTAGAGGCGAAGCTGCAGCCTGATTGCCAATCCTGGGCGAGTCAAACCTACTCAAAGCCAGGGTAACCTACCCCTCAGAAATATAAACAGGATGCCAGATAGAGCAAAGACACAGAGAAATATACGTGAAATTATGGATCCAATCAAAAACCCAGGGGAAAATCTGAATACAGCAGATGAATGTAAATTACCTGAAGAGGAATTTAGGATAACGGTGATTAACGTACTCATGGGAATCCAGAAATCAGTAGAGGCAGTAAATGAGAATATCAGGAAGCAAAGAGAAGAATTAAAAAGACATCAAACAGGTAAGAGACACAATGACTGAATTAAAAAACTCAATAGAGGGACTCAACTATTGGGTGGATGAAGCTTCCAGTAGAATCAGTGATTGGGAAGATAGGACAGAGGAACTCAAATCTAGCAAATCAGCAAAGAGATAAAACAATTCAGAGAATTGAAGACAGCATTCGAGACCTCTGGGATAACATCAAAAGAAACATTTGCATCATAGGGGTCCCAGAGGAAGAGAGAGAAGGATCAGAAACCATATTCGAAGAAATAATAGATGAGAACTTACCCAATTTGAAGAATGAAGCAAGCCTCCAGATCCAGGAAGCTCAAAGAGTTTCTAATAAAGGAAATCCAAACAAATACACCTAGACACATTGTCATGAGAATGTCAAAAATACAAGATAAAGACTATTTAAAGCAGCCAGAGAAAAACGTGTCACGTATAGAGGAGCCCCTATAAGATTGTTAGCAAACTTTTCAAATGAAACTCTAGGCCAGAAGAGAATGGCATAATATATTCAAAGTGCTGAAATAAAAGGATTTCCAACCTAGGGTACTATATCCGGCAAGATTATCGTTCAGAACTGAAGGAATGATAAAAACCTTTTCTGACAAGCAACAGTGAAAGGAGTACGTACATCACCACAAAACCAGCTTTGCAAAAAAAAATATAGGATGCTTTATAAAGCGTAAAGAAACCACACATAAAAACAGTAAGACCGCAAATATTAGAAGTGGGGAAGAATAGAAGAGAACAAAAATGTAGGTAGTTAGAATGAGTGAAAAACTAATATGCTTTCAAATAAAATTAGGTAGTAGGTGTAGAACTGTGACTGCTAACTTCAGGGTAACCTCAAAATACATCCCCAGGGAGAAAGTGAAGAAGAAAACAAAAGACAAAATCAAAACATAACTGCACCATTGACCTAAAAAGAGAATAAAGTCATCATCTGGAGTAGTGTACAAAAGACAAATTATAAAATGACACCAAGACAAATTATTAAAAGATGCTAAGATATATATCAATAATCACCTTAAACGTTAGTGGATGGAACTCACCAGTCAAACGGTGTAGAGTGGCTGAATGGATTAAAAAGCATAACCCAACCTTCTGGTGCATTCAGGATCCCCATGTTTATTGCAACCCTATTCATAATAGCTAAGAACTGGAAATTACCTAAGTGCCCAACATCAGATGAATAGATAAAGATGTACATAAATACAATGGAATACTACACAGCCCTTAGAAGAGGTGAAGCCCTGTCATTTAAATGGATGGAACGGATGGGACTAGAGGGGATGATTGATGCTAAGTGAAACTAGTCAAAAGAAGAAAGATAGATAACAGATGACCTCACTCAGATGGAATGTGAACAGACAAAACAAAGTAATAGATGAAACATCACCGTGAAACATTTGCAACAGAACTGAGGTTACCAAAAGGGAACGGGGCGGGCGGGGGCAGGTGGTGGTGTCCCCACTGGACAGTGGGCAAGAACACTTGGTGATTTGGTGGAGGGCATCGTGTGTCAAAATATATCTAAGAAATGGGGAACCTACATAGGAAATTATTTTAATGTGTACAATAATTAATAAAAATAAATGAAAAAAGGTAAGATGATAAGTGTTACGTTATCTATTGTTAGCACTAATAAAGATAACTTAATAGTTTACATATGCTCTGTGGGTTGACTTGATAATCATTTATTTTAACATAGTAATTATAGATCATGGACTTTAGCTCCCAGTAGACCTAGGCTAATACCCTAGCTCTGCTCAACTTTTCTTGGGTATAGAACTTCTCTAACTTTTTTCACCTATAAAATGTGTATAGTGGATGTGACTTCGTGACTTGGTAGCCTAGTGGTTTAGTTCACCGGGCACAGTCCGCATACATCCCAAGGAAGCAACCAAGATGAACAAGTGAATAAAATGGATAAAGTGTTTCTTCCTCTCTTCCTGCCTTCTCTTCTTCATTCCTGCCTGAACCTTTCTTTAAAAAAAAAAAAAAAGAAATGTGCCATGGTGGAGTAGTGGTTTCGTCAACTGCCTCCAGCCCAAAACACAGTTCACGTGTATCCCAAAGACCTGCATTTGTGTCCCGGGCCCGGGAGAACAACCAGAATGTACAACTAAATAAAGTAAATAGAGTTTTTCTTCCTCCTCTCTCCTGCTTGCTTCCCTGTTCACCTTCATTCTTGCCTGTGTTTGGGGATAATTTAATGTGGGAATGCATGTGAGCCTTGCATATAACAGTCATTTGAAATATCACATATTTGTATAATATGTAATATATATACACATATGTGTCTATGTATGTGTACATACATATTATGAAACATAAAACTGGCACAAGGGAACCTGTCCTGTAGCAGGAATGCGTGCTCCCCCCGCCCCAGCTGCTTTTTCTACCCTTTATTTGAGAACTTATGCATGGCTTAATTTGATGCCAGTCTTCTGGTGCCTCTTTTTTTCTTTTTTAAGCGAAGGAAAAGAAGGAAAAAGCATTTTTATTTATCTAACTTTCCCCACCCACCCCCCTTTGAAGTCCAGTCCTTGGGCTTTGCATTGTTCACACCCCCGCCAGCTGAGCTGCCTACCAGGTTTGCCCTCTGATGGCTTAAATCCATGTGAATGTGCCCTTTCTTGTGAGCTCTTGGTTTGCCAAGAGCTCGGATACAGTGTGCCCGCTAACCTGGCTGTCCTGGTGCTCACAGCAGCCTGGTATTTCGTCTCTCTCCTGCTTTGAGATAAAGCCTCACTAACCTGTTTCTTTCTCGGTGTGCCCGTGGCATCCTAGCTCCCCAGCCTGGGTTTCTGGGCTTTAATGTGCCCAATATTCCCATTCCTGTAGGCAGTATTTTTTTTTTCCAGTTTTATAAGTATGTTAGAGAAAAATGGAGGGGAAAGAAAGCAAAGGCAGAAGATAACCTCCTGAGCAGGAAGGGTTGCCTGTAGGTAGAATGTTTTCATTCTGGTCTGGTTGGCCATACAACTGGAACTCATTTTTTGACACTCTCTTTCATCTCATGCGCTCTGTCTCACGGGTCTCTGTGATCTTCCTCGTTCTCCCTCGGGTTTCCCTGCTCCTCATCCCACTGGCTCTGACGCCAGACCAGGCTTTCCGAACTGAACGGAGACTGGATTGTGTTGACTTTCTTCACTGGTCTGTTGCCAGGGCCCCGTGGTTTGCTGCTTGTGTGAGCTCAGTCTTCCTTGTCTTTGAAATGGGAGTCGCAGTACCTGCCTCAGTGTGAAATATTGCTTTGAATTGTTCTTGCTAATCTTTGGAAATGGTTCGAATGTTTCTCTTCTGATCGAGTCTCCAGCGTCTCATTTCCTAGTCCCCTTTCTTTATTGTTAAAGTTCTCAGTATGGCCCTCTTTGTGCCTGTCTAGCCTTGTTTTCCATGACACCCATGTGCAATGTGTTCCACTGGGTTAGTCTCACTGCCTCTCGTGTATGTCGTGTTCATTTGTACAACAGAAACATTCATCTACCAGGGTAGGAGGTTTTTTTGGTGGTTTTTTTAAAGGAAAAATGCAGGTAGAAATGAGGCAAGTAGGCAGGCAGGCAGGAAGAGAGAGGAGGGAGAATAACTTTATTTATTTTTATTTGATTGTTCATCTTGGTGGTTCTCCTCAGGCTGAGATATGAACCCAGGTCCTTGCGGATGCAGGTGAACTGTGCTTTGGCCAGAGACGGTTGACCAAACCACTACTCCACCAGGGCATGCCTTTTTTAATGATTTAAATATTCTGCCAGCTTGTAGAATATCTCTTGTGTATGCTACCCTTAACCTTTGTTGCCCTTGTACAATTAGGTAAAGTTAGTATCAAAAAAGAGAATATTGTGCTAATAATTAATTCCTACCAAACAGCTTAAAAAGGATGTATCATGCAGTATAATATCTGTAATATTTTTAGTGCCTTTTAGGCACATTTGGTGTTTACATATTAGGCTCTCAAATAATTTGTTCAATATGTACTTTTGATTCTTACGCATTGGTGATCTTCAAGAGCTTCCTGAGGCATTGTGTGATCCTAGATTTCAATTGAATCTTTTCTGCTTTTTGTTCATTGGTCCATTCATTTAACATTTAATGATGCTATCATGTGCCCATCGTGATTAAAGTATTAGGAATAGAGTGAACAAATGGGCAAGGTCTCTAATTTTCTAGATCTTATACTTGAGATTGGAAGAAGCAATTAATGAAGGAGCAGAATTTCAGATAGTAATAAGTACAACAAAGAAAATAAAGTAGGGTAATATGATAATGACACCGGGGAGAAAGGGAATACAAATTGAAATTGGGTGGTTTAGAGAAGGCCCCAGTGAAAATATGTTCAGGCTGAAAGACACTGGCAGCTGCTTAATGCAAAAACTTTTGCGGATTGGGATCAGCAAGTGTAAAGGGTTAACGTAGGAAACACAATCCAGTCAGGATTCCCAGAATGCATTTGGCTGTAATTTAGCTTTTGCTTTTTCCTCTTCCTTTTTTTTTAAAAGGAAAGGTGCAGGCAGGAATGGTAGTGAGTAGGCAGCAGACAGGGAGAGGAAGAAGACACATTCATTTATTATTTTATTTAGTTGTTCAGCCTGGTTGTTCCCCTACCCACATTTCCAACCCCAACCCCAGCTCCAGGGTCCAGGTCTTGAACCAGGGACCTTAGGATGTATCTGAATTACACCCGGTCCACTAAACTGCTTGGCCACCAGGCTGTGCCTAGCTTTTGCTTACACCACCACACCCCTCCTTGTCTACCCCTTTTCCTTTAATGGCATTGACTTTTGAAGAGACCAATTTGGTTCTGTGGTAGATTCTTCCACATTCATTACTTGTCTCAGTGTTTCCTTTTGTCATTTAAGTCCTTCTTCTATCCCCTTTAAGACAAATCTAAATACTTTATTATATTTGCAATCCTTTGCGATACTGTATATTATATTGTATCACACTTGATGTCAGATTTTCCATTATAAATAACCATGCTAAATTTGATCACTGGGTTAATGTGAAAGTCCTAGATCTTTCCAATGTAAAGGTACACATTTCTCTTTACAGTGATCAAGTAATCATGGGGTGGCACTTTAGGACAATGCAATCACTGCTCCTCGTCCATCTTTCACCTGTTGGTTTGAGCGCCCATTATTAATCTTTGTTTTTGTTTTATTGGAGGTTGCAAAGGATGAAGTTTGGTTAATATGAGTCTCAAGCTGGTGATGTGGTCTTTTGAATTCTCCAGTGGTCTTTTGGTTGTTTTCTGTCACAAGATATTCTAGATTCACCTTTTACTCTCTGTGTCTTTGACTTGAAATCAGTCAGTTTTCTAGGAAGACCTAGTTTCTTTTATGGGGAAGGCCACTAGAAACCAAGATCTAGATGCTGGGCATGCTTACTGAATCTTCATTATTTATAGGTCCTTTTGGTGGGAGGGGCTAGAAATATGTTTTATGGAAATCTAAGCTTCATATTGGTTTTTCCAATTTAATTTGAACATCTTACAGGGATTTTTTTTCTCTTTCAGATTTTGTGCTTTGTCTCTCAAGCTGGAAAATCTTGAGTTTTAGTACTGTTTTTATCCTACAGCAAACATAATTTAAAAAAATATATTCTTATTGCTACTAACAAATTTATTGAAGTAAATTTAAGGGTTTTTTGTTGTTTGTTTTTTTGTAATTTTACCCTTGGAATTGTGTCGGGGCTCAGTCAAAAAAAAAAGGAAAGCATGTGACTTGGTTATATATGCGTTTAGAGATGAATAACTGTAGGGTGACAGTACTCCTTCAAGAGTGTGGCGACAAAGGATAGACAGTGTTAGCAGAACTTTCAAAGCGCTGTCCCAGCTGAGCCAAGCGAGGAGAGGCGAGGGTCTGCCCCAGGCTTGTGTTCCACCGTGGCCACCTCGCCTCCTGGTTTTCATTAGTTTCTGGTTTTCTAGGAGTACCGTTTCTTTTTGTAAAAGTAACGGTGTATATTCTTTTATTCTCCTTTCTTAGACAAAAGATTGTCATGTTATGTACGCTGTTGAGCACCTTTTTCTTCACTGAATGTTGACAAGGCTGCGCCACATTGGAACAGAGTCGTCGGCCATTTCATCCTGTGTGTGTGCCGAGCTCAACTGGTTCCTTTGTGATGGACAGAGTAAATTATGCTCACTGCTGATCTCTTAAACAAAGGTTTGGTATGGTGTGTTAGCAGGGTTGCTGGACTGAAAGGACAAGAGACAGAGGTTCTGTTTTGCCACTAGTGAGAACTATATAACTGTAAGGAAATGGCTTACATTTTCCGACTGGCTCCTCATTTGCAAAATAGGCATTTCAGTTACTTCATAATCTCTAAAATCTACTCCTGCTATAAAATTTGATATTTTTCTCAAAGTTTTATTAGCTATATTTGAATTTTTGTTCAGTGAGTATGTAAGATATATGAAAGCTATAATGAGAAGATAAGGTTAATTTAAGAAATACTGCTGAGGCTTTTCTGTACTTGCATCCACAGTACTTGTTAAAAAGTCATGATTCCTGGATCTGGCACACCTGGTGGAGTAGCAGTTGGTCCGCCACTGGACATAGTCCACGTGCATCCCAAGGACCCAGGTTTGTATCCCAAGATGGGGTGAGGGGAACACCCAAGAGCAGCTAGATAAAATAAATATGCTTCTTACTCCTCCTTCCTACTTAGCTACCCACCTTTGTTCCTGCCTGTTGCTTTAAAAAAAAAAAAAAAAAAAAAAAAAAATTCCTGGACCTAGCCTGTTAAACAATCTCCAGGAAATCTACTAGATGATTTTTCTTTTTATGGTCAAGCAAGCTTATGAAACAAAGACTTACCTCATGTGCACATACCTAGCTTTTAGGTTTCCTGGGGTGGGGAGCAGTCAAGATGTTTACCTATATTGAATTCTTTTGCTTGGATCACCACCAGAAAAATATGAGTGGAAATGAGATTTTCCATTCCCTTATAGCATTTTGTCAAAACATATTATATTCTTTGCATAATAGTTTTGTGTCAGTGCTGAAGCTGGCTCTGTATGCAAACTGAGAGACTTGATAGGATCACGGGATTGTAGGATACTTTGAATTCTACTTTCTGAAACACCCTATCACCAAGGTTTGTGTTTGTTTACATTTAGTGAATTCTTTCCTAGAAACACAGAACAGATGGGTCGGGCAAGAGACCAACAGAAGTTAGCTGTTTGCTACTGTAGTTTAAATGTGAGTCAGACCACCATCACAGGGGGAGGAGATAAGAATAAAGGGAAGGACATTTTGAATGAGTGAATAGGAGAAGGTGAAAATTTGTATGCTAGATACTATGTAATGGGACAAGTTACAGTATGGGTGTTTTTTTGTTTGTTTGTTTTGTTTTTTAAGGCTGATTCAAATTGCAGTGAGTGAGGTGTGCCATGGTGGAGCAGTGGTTTGATCAACTGCCTCCAGCCAAAGCTGGGTCCATATACATCCCAGGTATGCAGGTTTAAATCCTGGATTGGGGAGAACAACCAGGATGTGCAACTAAGTAAAAGTAAAATAAAAGTGCTTCTTCCTCCTCTCTTCCTGCCTGTCTGCCTGCTTGCCTTCATTACTACCTGAATCTTTTCTTAAAAAAATAAAAAATAAAAAAATTCAGTGATTGAAAAGACTAGCTCTTTAAAATAAAAAAAAACAGAATAACAGAATTGGTTTCAAATCCTGGTTCCTTTTTTCAAAGCTGTGTGGTCATGAGTAGATTAATGTATCTGAGCCCTGTTATTCTCATCTGTAAGATATGATTGATGATATGTTGTCAGAGTTGCCGTAAGGATTAATTAAGTGAAATACAGTATCTAGCACAAACTCTCTAGTTGAAAGTATGAAAATGAGATGTAGGGCACACTCTGGAGGCCTAGCGGGTTAAACCAGGCACAGTCCAAAGACATCCCAAGGTCCCTGGTTTAAGACCTGGGGCTCTGGAGACAACCATTGATGAACAACTGAATAAAATAAAGTGCTTCTTCCTCCTCTCTCTTCCTGCCTGCCTACCTACTCACCTTCATTCCTACTCGTACCTTTCCTTAAAAAACAAAAACAAATCTTTCCGGTGTGTCCTGGATTCATATCTTGATAGATAATACATACATAGTGCAGTACTTTTCTTCTGGATAGAATAATAACATCTTTAAACGAGTCAGATTCCCATTTAGGCCTTTTATAATATGTTATTTATCTTAGGGAATTAAAATGTCACCACCCAGCTATTATCAAAGTCAAAAGATGGCAAGTATTGGCAAAGAATGTAGATAAAAGGAACCCTTGTACACCGCTGATGGGAATGTAAATTGGTGCAGCCACTGGAAAACTGTAGGGAGGTTCCTCAGAAAGGTAAAGATAGTTACAGTAACCAAGATATGGAAACTACCTGAGTGTGCAGACAGATGAACAGATGAGTGAAAAATATGGCTGATGTCAGGAGAAAATGTGGAATGCATACACACTTACACATACAGAACATCACTTAGCCTTTAGAAATGAATGAACCTGCGTCCTTGGGGCATATGTGGACAGCACCCCAGGCACAGGCTTAACACCTGAGCCACTAGGTGGCTAAGGTGCAGACCATGTAAAACCCATAGACCCAGGTCTCTAGAACTGGTGTCTGTTAGGAGTGGGGAGAAATTTTTTTAAAAATGTCAAACACATGAAAATATAACCCTGAGCTTCCATCAAGTACTGCTGCATTTTATAAAAATTGCTAATAAACTGACTTGTGACTAAATTCGTTTTAAATGGAAGCTTTCTTTGTATTAGATGTCCTGAGTTGGAATACCTTAATGAAGAATCAGCTGTGGATCGTTTTGGTGGGAAATAATTTTTTTCTCTTCTGGTATAATGTAAGCAGATGACCATTAATATAAATTGCCTATGTATAATTACTTTATCAATAAATTTAGTTTCTAGTTTCTATACTAATGCTTTGTAAAGTGTTAAAGCTAGAAAATTGTTTGCTTTTGGAAATTTGAAAGAAAACGTTTCTTTTTCATTTATATACAAACTTTTCTCCTTCACTAAGAAGACAGAAATAAACATTATTTGTACAAAGTAGCAGTAACAAAACTTCTATCAAAATGAGCTAGAGATTATAAAATCATTTGGAAATCTAGAAATACATACTCTTTACATGATGAACAGTAGTTTCAGGATTTTATTTTTTTTTAAGGGAAGGCGAAGGCAGCAGTGAAGGTAAGTAGGCAGGCAGGTAGGACGAGAGAGGCGGAAGAAGCACTTTATTTTTATTTAATTCATGTTGGTTGTTTCCCCTGAACCCAGGTCTTGAACCCTGGACCTTGTGATACATGTGGGACTGTTCCCAGGTGTTCTAGACGCTAGGCCACCAGGGCGTACCTGGGAAATTTTAAAGAAAGCAGCACGAGGTTTTTAATTGTGGGCTAATTTCTTTGCATTTAAAATATGTTATATATAAATTATTTCTCTGCATATGCCTTACATGTATGAAGACATCTCCATATTGGCTCCGACTAAAGGATTAAGCTAATTGGAAAATCAAGTGAAACTGATCTTGGCAGACTGTTTTATCTCCCTGTTAGTGTTAGTTTTCAGTGGAAATTTATTTTTGCTAGACTGGAACTGGTGGTATAAGTGATTATGAAATATGTATATATTTTGAATAATTTTGCCTCCCTGTCAACAATATAGGACACGTTATTGTGCTTACCAGTTTAAAGCTGAGTAGGTTTACATTTCTGTGCTTAATAAACACAGAATCTTTTTTTAATAAAAAGATTGATTCATCTAATTGAAGATTTTAGAACTGCTTCCTCAAAGAACACTGTTTAGTAAACATCTGGTGTAAAATTGATACATGTGGTAAAAACAAATTTTTTTCACTACTGGCTTGTTTAAAATGTTTTGCCATAACCATAAATTCTACAAATAGAAATATAAAACAAACTGTAAAGAGCATTTGGGTATTTATTATATTCCTTATACTTTTCCAAGCATTTACAATGTATTAAAGCATTCAAGATTCTTGCAATGGCTTTCTGAGGTAGAGACTTTATAGATAAGGAAACAAAACTTTTAAAGGAAGCTCTAAAGTAGAATGTGAAGGGTATAGCCCTGTGGTTCAGGCAGCTGAGACCATGGTGTGTGGACCTGAGGACAGGTTGAAAAACCCAAATGAGCTATTAAATAAATAAAGATGTTTCTTCCTCCTCTTCTTTAAATGCTTTTCCCTCTTCTCCCTTCTGTCCTACCTCGCTTTAAAAATAAACTAATAAAATGTAAATATAATTTTTTTAGCTTCTTGTGATTCCAAGATATGCTTTCTCCTTTAAAAAATTTTTTTTTTTTTTAAGGGATGAAGGTAAGCAGTAGGAAGAAGCAATTTATTTATTTGTTCATCATTTTTGGTCATAATCCTAGGCCCCAAGTCACAAATCCAGCTCCTTGGTCTTTACGTGGTCTGTGCCCCAGCCATTGACTTAACCTGAGCCAGAGTGTGCCGTACGTTTTCTTGTCTAATTTTATTCATATGTGTACAGAAGATCTCTGTACATTTTGGTAACGCAAGCAGCACCTTTATTTTGAAGATTCTTGTGGAAGAGTCAGTTTTGCTAGTGTTTTCAGCAACGCCTCATCAGTAGTTGCTTTTATGTCCTGTAATTCAGTAAACCCTTTCTTCCTTCTTTAACATTATGTAATGGAAAATTTCAAATATCTTCATAGAGAGGATGTCCTAATGAGTCTCTGTATACTTATTAGTTAGCCTCATAAATTAATATTTTATCTATCTTCCTCCTTTTGAAAAGGGTTGTAGAATATTTATACATAGCTTGTTATTTCACTAATAAACATTTAGAGACTCATAACTCATTCGGGGGACTTGATTTTGTTTTTTGGGGGGCTCGTGTATTTTGTATCTCTTATTTGGCGTGTAGACATTAAAGTATTTTTCATTGATGAGTTGACCCTTTTATCATTGTGAAATGCCCCTTTTTTTCTTGGTAATAATCCTTGGTTTGAAATTTATAATGTCTGGTATTAAATAGACATTGTAGCTTTCTTTTTTAAAGAAAGGTGCAGGCAGGAATGAAAATGAGTAGGCAGGCAGGAAGAGAAGGGGGAAGAAGCATTTTTATTTAGTTACTCACACTGTTTGTTCCCCTGGACCCAGTATTGGAAACCAGGGGTATGTGGCCCTGCAATCGTTTTGGAGGTGATGGACCCAAATGCTACTCCACCAAGGTGTAACACTGTGGCTTTCCAATGCTTGATATTTTCATTATATTTTTCCAATACTTTGACTTGTTTTTATACATTTGTTTGTTTGTTTGTTTATTTAAAGGAAAGGTGCAGCAGGAGTGAAGTTTAGCGGAGGCAGGAAGAGAGAGGAGGAAGCAGCACTGCAGTTGTTCATCTTGGGTGTGCACCCCGGCCTGGGCAGGCATTATGGCCATTTCTTAAAAATCTTTGACCCTTCTTCTCTTGCTCACCTGGACTACAGTTACGCATATATGAGATCTGCTAATGTCCCAAAAGGTTATTGAGGCGTCGCTAACTTTTTTTGTTTGTTTTTAAACCCTACAAGTGTCCTGAACCCGGATTGGATCCTTGGGTTTTACTTGGTCCACATCGAAGCCATGTCAGCTACCTGAGACACAGGGCTGTACCTGACAGTTTAATTCTTTTGGTCTTTTTTCTCTTTCATTTTGGATAGTTGTGTTGTTATGTCTTAAATTGTAACTGATTCTTTGTTTCTGTATAATCTATTCTGTTAATTACATACGGAGATATTTTCATTTTGTCTTTTTTTCACCTCTAGAAGTTCCTTTTTTCTTATGAAGTACTTCTTATACCTGTTTCAATATCCTTGTTTTCTCATTTCGCCTGTCATTTACAGGTCCCTGTTGACTGACTTTCTCTTAATATGGGTACTTTTTTTTTTTAAAACCTTTTGGCACACCTCGTCATTTTCGATTGGATGAATGTATGTGTTTTGCTGTTTATAAAGAATGTATTGACTGTTTGGGCAGACAGTTCCTTGCTGATTAGTTTCATCTTTTTGAAATAGATTGTTTTGTTTTCTGTAAAGAATAATTGACGAATAGTGGGTTCACATGTACATCATTGAAGACTTTTTAAAGTTTTGCTGGTGGATTACTGGTGGATTTCGGGGATATTTCAGCCCTGTACTGAGGGATGAGCTGTGGGGCTCTCTCCACTGAAGATCACACTTGATCCCCAAGAATTCTGTACCCTGACTTGGTGGAGCTTGAATGTCTTCCTGCTCTTCTGCTGTGTTATTGATCAGTGTACTGCTCCCTTCATTCTTTGCCAGATTTGGTGGAATTTCACTACTACTTTCATTGGCCACTACTTAGCAAAGATTCAGGAGGACCTTATGCGTCTTTTGGAATTCTTTCTGTGACTTCCTTTCAAATCAACTTCTGCCCTACAAGTTGTAGCTTCTTCATCTGATGTGAAGTCTGTTAGCTCTCTCTTTAATTCAGAGATTGGTGAGCTCTTTTGTTTTTTCCTGCATTGAAATCCAGAAATTGTCTTCAAGCAGAAAGCTGATTGGCCTATTATTATTATTATTTTTTTTAATTTAAAGGAAAAGTACAGGCAGGAATGAAGGTGAACAGGCAGACAGGAAGAGAGTTGAGGAGGAAGCACTTTATTTTTATTTAGTTGTTCACATTGGTTGTTTTCCCCCAGCCCTAGATCTTAAACCTAGGACCTCGGGACGCATGTGGGACTGCTCCCAGGTGTACTAACTGCTGGGCCACCAGGTGTACCCGCTGATTAGTCTTTTGAACTGCAGGATATCCTGTAATCTAGATCACTTCCTTGTGGTATCATTTACCTGGGCTTAAAGATATAATTAAATTAAAAATTTTAAACAAGAATTCTCCACAGCGCTCTATAGTTAGCATTTATCACTCTGAAGACATTATTTCTGGTGGTCTCTCTTTGAGTCGTGCTCAAATTGAGTTTCAACTTCAAGTGATGTTAACCTGACTTCTCCATTGGAGTATTTTGTCAGCCTTCCATATAATGGTCTTAGCACATTTTGTTGATTTTGAATTACTAGGGTTTGCAAAATGATAGTTTTCTTATTGTCATTCCTTCTTTATCTAGATGGAATCCCTCACAAACTTTTTGATTACTCTATTGGAAACATGAAAGGCAGGAAAGGACTTGATTCTTTGTCATTTTCAATTTTTAGAGCTATCATTAATTCATCCCTTAACAACCTCCCTTGGTGGCTAATGCATTTTCTTTAGTATAATTTTGAGTGTACAGATTTTTATGTTTGAATCTATAGTTGTTCTTTGTCTTTTTGGTACTCAGAGTCTTTCTTCTCAGGTCTGTGGGAGTACCTTCAGGTTGGGGCCTATGACTATAACCTGACTGTTAGTCTTCAATAGTCTCCTTGCTTTTAGGTACAAGATGTTCCAGCCTCACCTTGTATACTTCCTGTGTACAAATCCTGCCCCCCGCCCAGCTTTTTAACAACAACAATTTCTCTAATGAGGTCTACTTTTCAGTGGAAGATGGTACCCAATAGCAATGGTTCTCAGTCAGTTTTAGTGGCTAATGCTATAAAATAATTTAAGAGAATAAATGAGTTCCTTCTGATACTTCTGACTCAGATTTACAGTTATTGGATTTTACTTAATCTCTTTAATTTTATACTTATATCTTTCATGTTGATTTTTTTGGCTTTTAATGGTGTTTATGTAATTGGTTATTTGCTTTATACTAAGTTGTACCTGTTATAGTTTTGAAATAATAACACTGTATTATTGTTAATAAGAGTACTGAATAGTCTTATTTTTTATGGCTCTTTTGAAGTATAACTCACAGAGGACATTTTAAAGCTAAATGAACTAATTCTCTTTGTGGTGTTATGCCACCAATTTGATATAAAATTAGGTAATTTTTTTTTAAGGAAAGGTGCATGCAGGTAGGAATGAAGGTGAGTAGGTAGATAGACAGGAAGCGTTTGCTTTCATCCAAAGAATTTCAGTGAACAAGAATAAGTGGGTTGGGAGAGGGGCAGAATGGGTCGAGGGGGAAAATCCTAAGAGTTAATTTTGTGTGGTGATGGATGGTAACTAGGCTTATTGTGGTAATCATTTCACAGTTTATACAAATACAGAATAATTATGCATTTGATATCAGTATGTTACATGACAGTTGTTACTAAATTAGACCTTCTTTAAAAGAATGAGATAATTTAAATATTTCTGCATATCTTTTGTCTGTGTGGTTCATCTTCATGCAACATTTCTCCTGTTTGAGCTTTTGGTTTATGCTTTACATCTTAAAAGAACAAAGAAGCAGATAACTCCTAACAACCTGGGTGTCTTTTTTTTGTAAGGTAATGTGATTGTGTGGGTGGGAATTCTATAAATGTATGTCAATTTGATTTTAGAGTTTGTAAACTGATTCAGAATAGCATATGTGAAGCAATGAAATTAGCGGCATTTAGGTTTATATTAATGCTCTTATTTGTGAGTTTCTTGTAAAGAATACATAAAAATCAGCTGTTTAGACTAGATCATTTGATTGACCTTTACCTCCGAGTACCAGGGAGTTGTTTTATGAAGGCAGCAGTCTTATCTGTAAGACAAAATTTTGCTTTCACGTATTTATTTCTGACTTATTGAATTTAATATTATATATTTTCTTTGAATACATTTGCATTCTGCATAACCCACTGATTTTTAAAGAAATAGTGCATAAAGCTGCAAATTTCTAGTGGGCTCTTTTTTAACTATTCAGTTTGATACGGTATGCAAAGTCAGTTTCCCGGAGATCATAGCAGATTTTAAGAAAGTTGAAGATAGAAAGTGTTTTCTTGACTCTGTCCTTTTAAATGAAGACTTTGAAGTAGAGTGTTAAGATTTCCAGCCATCACACTGCTCTTCTGGAATACAGTGTGACACACCACATGTAAAAGGGCCATTGGCACTGGCAGTTTTCACATGTCCCTGAGCACATGATCTTAATGTATATTGTCTGCCTTAGAACAGAATGCGGACAGTGCGTGTTCCATGCTGCTTCTCTTTGTGCTTTTGACTTTATCTGGATTTTATTGGAAACCTTAACAATAAGAAGTGAAATATGTATTTTAATTAGATAAGTTATTCTTGAGCAACAAGCAGAATTGTAACTTGTAAAGTGAAAAGTAGAAATAATATTTATCTAATACTGGCATGGTATTGTAGGACACCTAACTCTACACATGTTAATATAACTCTAAGGTAATGAAGATACTGTACAAAATGAATAGAAGGCCAGAGGAGTACGTAGTTGATAGGAGAGGACAGGAGAATCTCACAAAAGAGATAACTCTTAAATCACAACTAGGAGCTTGCCATGCTGGCAAGTAGGAGATGGGTATTTTAGGACGAAAGGAGTGGCCAGTAAGAGCAAAGACTGGTGTTGGGAAAAGGGCTTTGAGTATTTCAGAAACAAGTAATTCAGAGCAATTGAATTGAAATCTGTTGGAAAGAGACATTAATTTTCTTATTCTTAAATTCCTGGCATGCTTTGGTAGCTATTACCTGCTAATTTTATTCATTTTATCAAAGCATTCCTATTGATAGGAAGAATTAAACCAAATAAGATATATTTTCCAGGGTCTCGGAGGATAACGTTACTTTTTCTCCAGATAGCATTGTATTAGTTTCATCTATTAATTTTAATTTTTTTTTTTTAAAGGAAAGTTGCAGGCAGGAATGCAGGTGAGCAGAGGCCGGCAGGCAGGAAGAGAGAGGAAGAAGCATTTTTATTTTTTTTTATTTGTTCATCTTGGTTATGCCGTTGGGCCTAGGATGCCAAACCCAGATCCTTGGGATACGTGTGGACTGCATAGATGACCAAGCCTTTATTCCACCAAGCTGTGCCTCGTCTGTACATCTTTTCATCCATTCCATAAACGCTCTTTTTTTCAAGGGAGAAATAGTTAGGTTTGATCTTCGCGCAGTAATAATAGTGACATTAGTAATCGCCTTCCCTATTATCTTGGATAAATTTTAAAATGTTAACCTTACTATGCACTTCATTCTGAATTAAAAAAAATTCGTAGTATATGTTATATCAAATCTACCACTATGTGAGTGGAAATTAAGACTGTAGTTTTTATATGTTGCAATATTTCTTCGAATAAATCTCTCCTATAAACAACAAGAAAAGCCTAAAATGCAGTCAGTTTTTTAAGTTTAGGTGAAGTTATTTCTACATGTGGTTAAATTGACTGAAGATAGGAAAGGAACAGTGACATTTTGATTTCGTTTCTCCCTCTCCCTATCAGCTTGTTATCCTAGGATCAGTTTATCAGTAACTTCTTTTTTTGACAGAGAAACACATATAAAAGAGGCATCCATAAATCAGTGGGTTTTTTCTAAGAAAAAGTATATTTATCCATGACTATATATTAAAGATGAGGTATAACCAGTAATGGATGCTATATACTTGGCTCTGTGTCCTTTTAGATGTTAGTTTATTGTACTGTGTGAGTTCATCATGCTTCCAGTGTATTTATGTTGACATGTTCTTTATGGGTGTTTTGGAAAGGGAGGGTATCTTAGCTTGTGCTGGCATAACAAAGTACGGTGGGCTAGGTGGTGTGTGCTCCCCCTCCTAGAAAGGGGAGACAGCCATCCATGAATTATTTGCAAGGGCGGCTAGTCCCTACCACCACTTTTTTTTTTTTTTTTAATGTATTCATTCATTTTTATTAGAATGAATTCAGGAATATTTTGTGTTCAAATGTTTCAGCCTTGGCCATCAGGAGCTCTTTCATTTATCGTCTTTGTCCCTTTGATATAATCCTATAAATACAATTGTGTTTTAATTTGTTTTGGGATCACAGTCTTACTTTCTGGTACTACATAATTAACCAGGCGCATCTTGTATAATTCCTGTCCCAGTCTAGATTCGGCCTTTTCACCAAGCTCTAGTTCCTTGTATTGGAGAAGAAATGGTATTAGAAATCCAGATCTGGGTGCTAAGTATGCTCATTGTTACTGGGGTGTTACCTCTTCTAGCCCCTCTCAACTGATAGAGCAGGAAATAACTGAATATACTAATTTATGTATATACATAAATCTATGAACATTTCTACATGTAGCCATCCCTATATTACGCTAACCATGAGTTCATATTAATGCCTCTCTAATCCATTATCATATGATCACATTATACCCTTCTCCACTTATATATAAATTCTCATCCCCACAGCAAGAAGCTTGACTCTAACCATCTACCATCCATTTACTTAATTGTTAATTCCAGTATACACATAGCTGTATTCAAATTATTAACTGTGCCCCTGTGGGAAACAAATTCATGATGTGGAGTTTAGTGTCTATGTACAGTTCCTATTGCTTTTCAGTCTTCACATACCATTCATTTCCAGAGTTACTCTGGTCTGCACCTTTTCTTTTTTCTTTAAAGAGTCAGGCAGGCAGGCTTACACATACCTTGCAGTGTATGTGGACTATGTCTAGGTGCAGACTTAACACCTGAGCCACCAGGGTACACCTCCACATATGGTCATTTTATATATTTGTAGTACAGTTAGATTCTTTTGTTGTAGTTGCATTGCTTCCTGATAAATTTTATATTGTTAATTTGCACACATTAAATTTCATTGTATTGTAAAGTTCTGTGGCTTTTGGCAAATGTGATAGTATGCTTTACTTGAATTTTAAAATTATAAAAAAACATGGTTTGATCAAAATGACTTTAGGCCTTTATTTTTTAAAGGAAGGAAGGGAGAGGAGGAAGTATTTTGTTGATGATGTTTATTTTGTTCTCTCCTCATCCCCTGATTTCAAACCGGTGTCCAGCTTTTTCAAGGTCCACACCCCATCCATATTAACTGCCTGAGCCACAAAGTCATGCCTCTAATTTTAACTCTAGAGTGCTATGATTCTAATATTAACATTTATGTTTCTTGTTTGGCCTCTTTTAATGGTTTTTTTTTGCGGGGGGGATGCTTATCACTCTTAAAAGTTGATGATTTGGGTGCACCCCGATGGTTGGCGATTAGGTCCGCAGCCTCTGGCCAGTGCAGTCCACATGCGTCCCAAGGACCTGGGTTTGTATCCTGGGGCCTGGAAGAGCACCAGGATGAACAACTAAATAAATAAATTCTTCTTCCTCTCTCTTCTGCCTGCTTATTCACCTTCATTGCTACCTGCACCTTTCCTTTAAAAAAAAAAAATTGGTCATTTTGGGGAGTTTACTTTTTCATTTTTTCAGCTAAATCTCTGACAGCATGCAGATTTTCATAAAAGAATAGTTATGTCTTCAAAGAACCCAGGTGTTATAGCATCTATAATTCAGTGATGACAGTTACTCATAATTTGGCATAGAATAGTATCTTGACATTTCCCCTGCCCATTGTTTTTGCGTGTTCCCTCCACTGTTCATTTTATAATTTTATATTATAGTTGACGCATTTGGTTAGCCAGGAGTTCAGATGTAGTCAGTAGTTTATTTTTTATTTCACTAATTTCATTGGTGAAGGAAAACCTACTTTATTAGGTTTTATCTAGTTGGTTAAACCTAACAAAGGCAGACTCTTACAGTTGAATTTGTGGTTTTGGTCATAAGAAGACCATGCAAAAATATGGTCCAATGGGAATCCTTCAACACTAAATGCTGAACATGTCAAGAGTACTGACAGCCAGAAATGAGCCAGTAACATTAGCCTCTTCCATCAAGGACCTTGTGATCTTAATTCATTAAAAAATTTTGATATTGACAAGGTACATACTAATGTATATGATTTACAAAGATGAATTTGACTTAATCTCTGCCCTAAGTATGCAATCTTAGTGGGGAGGAAAGGATGTTAAAATGAAATTTAGAAGCAAGTCAGAGATGGGGGCTGGTAAGTGAATAGACTTTTCAGTGACATCTGTTGGAGATTAGAAAAGGTTAAATGACTCAAATTCAAAGTTCTCAGAGCAGTTTTATGTTCCTTGTTGAAGAGTGTTTTCCCATTAGTAGATGCCCTCTGTATGCATCTCTATGTTTTTGTCAAGTCTAAATTATGTGAGTGGTGAATGCTATTTTGATTCTGGCTAGTGTGTTTTCTCTCAGATGTCATACATTTCTAGAAAAAAATAGAATTTATCAAAATTAACTCAAGAAGAAACAGAAAACTCAGTAGTCTTATTAACCTCAAAAGAAATGGCATCTGTAGACAGAAAAGTTTTACAAAGAAAACTCCAGACCTATTTAGCTTAAGTGACTTCTGCCAAATATTAAAGGAATAGTCCCCAAATCACTTTATGAAACTAACATCTTTTTGATTCCAAAAGCAGAGATGAGCAATCCAAGAATTAATAGGTCACGTATCATGCACAGAAGCAAATGTCCTAAAGCAACCTACCATTGTAAAAAATGTAGTAAATGATGTTCTAGCTCAGTTTATCGGAGGAACATAAGTCTGTTTTAACAGAAAATAACATTTACTTCACCAACAGACTAACAGAAAACCATGTGGATATTTTAATAGTTGCAACATACAACATTTGGTAAACTTTTTAAAACCACTTTATGGTATTAAAATCAAACAAACTTAAGATCATTTGCTGCATATACAACATAGGTTAGTATAAATTGGAACAATCACTGGATGACAATTTGAAGAAGCATTTTATTTTAGTTTTATTTAGTTGTTTACACTGGTCCCCACACCCACCGCCATGGTCCGGAACTTGAACCCAAGGGAACATGGCTTGCGCTCCTTTGGAAGCAAATTGACTTAACCACTACTTCACTAGGATGTGCCATATTAATAATATGCCATATTAATAATAAATATTCTTTATTTTTGATATTGTTGAATTGACTGTGAAAGTTTGGATTCTTCATTAAAAATAAACATGACTGGTGTGTTCTGGTGGCCTAGCAGATAAGGCTACCAAGTGCAGTCCACATACATCCCAAGGACCCAGATTCGAGGCCTAGGGCCCTGGGGAGAGCAACCAAGGTGAACAATTAAATAAAAAGAAATGTTCCTTCCTCTTCTCTCCTCCTGCCTACTTGCCTTCATTCCTGCCTGCATCTTTCCTTTAAAAAAATAATAATCATAATTTTTAAAAAATAACTGAGATCCAAACCTCCCAGAGATTTTTATTTGATTTTTTTTTTTTTTGAGTGGATTCAGGAATCTGATTTTTTTCCTATCATAATCCTGAGAAATTGCAGAGTATTTAAGTATGTATGTTTACCAAGAACACAAAAATCCCCCCAGGTGTTCCAAGAAAAGAAACATTTTAGGCACAGTGACTGACAGCAAAGATGTCCAAACACCTTGACAAGTCCTTGTTGATACGGCAGCTCTTAAGGGAGATCTGTTCAATACTTCCCAGGTGATTCTGTTGGGCAGCCATTGGCTTATTCGCCAACACAGGTAGTGTTAATCATAGTATGTTGCGTTTTTTGTTTATATTTGTCTTAGAGATCTCTATGCAATATATGCTAAAATATGCCAAAATATCCACATCGTTAGAACTAGTACTTTAAATCCTGTAGTTTAGGTACAACAATCTAGCTGGTCATTCTCCTACTGGGCATTTTAGGTTGTCGCAAAACTTGGTTCATTACAAAGAAGATGCAACAAACGTCCCCTCGAAGGTACATCTTTGTGCCCATGTGTATGGATGTTTATGTTGGAAAGAGACCTGAAATTTAACTTGTTGAGTTAAAGTTTTTGCACATTTTAAATTGATAGCATTGCCAACCCCAATGCATTCTTGAACTTTTACTTTTTCTCTCTGAATTTTTCCTTCTTTTGAAAAAGGAAATAATACATAAAAGTTTTTCTGTGCATAGCAGAAATATTTGTATGCTATTCAGATATATTTAGAAGAAATTTAAAATCAATGTAGAAATTGCCTATAACTTTGTTAATTATGGTGAAGGTATTCATGTAATGATACAGAACTCTATGCAAACTACAGTGAGGCGAGCCCTGGTAGAGTAGTGGTTAGGTTTGCCACGTCCCACTGAGTGCAGCCCACTCATAACACAGGGGCCCAAGTTGGGGTCCTGGGCCTGGGAGGAACCACCAAGATGTACAACTAAAATAAAAATAAATAAAAATGTTGCTTCCTCTCTCTCTTCCTGCTTGCCTGCCTGCACCTTTCTTTTAAAACTAAAGTGAATCTGTCTTCCATTGAAGTAGATCTGCAATGAATTAGTAAGCTAAAAAGGTATTATTAGCCTTTCCTAATGTGAACCTAAGTGGCAGTTGCTTTAACCATTCTTAACTCAGGAGGAGCATTTGGTTTTCTTGTTATTTCACAGACTTCCTTCTGGAGTTTGAAAGCTTTCTAACATTTTGGAATGAGATTTGACGTTTTTATTTTTTTGAAAGTAAAATAAAGTAGCATCTTCCATGAGAACTTGATGTTCACAACACCAGCTCTGGTGCACCCTGATGGAGTAAGTGGTTAGGTCAGTTGCCTCCAAAGGAGCAAGCCACATACCCCTGGGTTCGAGTCTTGAGTCCAGGGGGAAAACAACCAGTGTGAACAACTATGTAAAAATAAAAATAAAGTGCTTCTTCCTCCTCTCTCTTTTTGCCTGTCTGCCTACTCACCTTCATTCCTGCCTGCACCTTTCCTTTGGAAAAAAAAAACCCAAAAAACCTTGAATTTCTGTAGAAATTTTTGAAGCTCTGTGGTTTAACCGTAATACCGCCACTAACAGTAATAAAGTTTGACTGATACTCTTATTTGCAGTTTAAAAGAAAAAAAGGTGCTACGGTTAAAACAATAGACCTTAAGAATTTAGTGGGGGGAAAATACATCAGTAGAAAAGTCATAAGTTTATCAGTCAGCTGAAGAAAAGAGTGTCTAATATTTCTCCAAAGAGTCAGTTTGCATCGTCTCTCCTGTTCTCTTGCTAGTGGCCCTCATTGTACTATATTTTTGGTATTGAGAAGTGGTTTCCCCATACTGGGAACAGCCAGCTTTAATTTAAATTAGCCTTGAGAAAGATACACACTTATTAAAATAAAATTAGACTATATATTTTGTTTTGTCTTTGACATTAATATCAACATAGTAGTGGCTCCCAAAAATACCTGTTCAGGTTCATATTGTCTTGAGAGGGTATGTGTGTGCGTGTGTGTGTTAGTGTTAGGGAAAGCCTTTATTAAGAGATTATGATCTTCCAACTTGTTCAGATTAATGTCCTTTCATGAAGCTAAGATGATATTAGATCGAGTGTGTGTGTGTGTGTGTGTGTGTGTGTGTGTATGTACAACGCGTGCGTGCACGTGCTGGGGGGCTGATATTGGGAAGGGTAGGGGATCTTGTTCCTTATTTGAGAAAATAAATTGTTGACTTGTGTCAGTCCCATCAAAATCGCTGACCTGTAAAATTCAGAAGTCTGGGAGTCATTGTAGTAGAACCTGTCCCCAAAAAGCTGAGACCCTGGCCTGCTGTGATACTTGTATGTCCCCTGCGTCTTGTCAGAGAGAGGGTACTTGATGACAGAAAAGTCTGATCATGTAGTTGTGTATTCTTGGTGGCTCATGGGCTAAGCAAGTGACTAGAGAATAGACCATGCAAAACCCAAGCACCTGGGTTCTGACCTGGGGGGCATAGATAACTAAAGTGAACAAATAAGTGAAAATCCTTCTCCCTCCTCTCTTCGTTCCTGCCTGCCTTTCTTCCTCTTAAAAAAGAAAAATCTAAACGTCTTTAAAATGGTAATGATTTGCTTAGAAACTGTATGTTTTAATTTAATAATTTAATAATAAAAATTCCTATTTCATTATGCCCCATTTTACCCTCCCTCCTCTAGTTTTATCTCTTGCTCTCTGAACTGTGTGATTTTATTATTTTAGTTTTAGATAGGAATTTTCTGTTTCATCAGAATAGATATTAACAGTAATTATTGTTGACTCTAAAATGAATTCATTAAGCTCTTTGCTTATTCACTCAGCAACCTTGTGCTCAGTGCTTATATGGATGCATAAAATAGAATTATATCTATTACGCTCTAAGAGGAGAGAGGAGGCAGAAAGCTGTAGTATAGCAGCTGATAGGAGTATGCAGGTACTTCGTATTGTGACACAAAGAGAGAAAGCTAGGTGTGCTCTTACTATTTCTGTAGCCCCACAGCCTCGTTTGGTTATTTGCCCCATTTGCTTTTTTTTTTGCTTTCTTAAATCATTTTTTTTTTCAAGAACAAATTTCCAAGCCCAGAAAAATGTACCTTTCTTCCTAACTTCCCTTTGATTCATACCATACTTAAAAAGAAAGCCTTTAAAAATACTGCTACATATTAAATTGTTACCGTCAGAATCATTCTATACTTTGTGTATTGTTACTATCCATTAAAATTTAAAAATTAAAGTTTATAAAGTGTACATTTGGATAAAGTTGCATTATATTTTTTCTACCAAATGAAACATTTTGCTAAACTTAGAATTTGTGGTGCTCTGTGTGAAATTTTCAGAACAGTGTTTCCACTGATGACTGAAACCAGGATCTTTTTCTTGACCACTTATATTTAACAGTAACATTCTTTGACTGCCACATGTGTGTGTGGAAAATGGCTGTGAGAATTGGTATCTCCTACATTGTAACAGTCACGAAGAGTTTTTATTTAATATTGGCCATTGTAAAGAATGATAACGTATTTGGGGATAAAGTATTTATTTTTCTATTTTACTAAAGGGAATTTTACCTGTGTTTTGCCGATTTGGTCACTTTAAAAAACTCACTGCAGCTGATATTATTAATTTGGAATGCTTTATAGAAACAGCTCTGAATTTGCTTGTCAGAGTAGCTCCCAGTTTGCTAATAGCAACAGTAGTTATGCCAAATTACTCTATTTCTAGACTATTTGTGTCAAAACATTGTTAAGAGCTAAGGAATCTCTAGATGATCAGCTTCTGTTCATGCAGATAACATATTAAGTAAAGTAGTGTGTGCATGTGGCAAGACACCCCGAGTGAAAAATGATTTTTACCTTTTTCTCCTTAAGATATTTCTGTCAGTGACAAAAAGAGTATCAATTTAAGAGACAGTAATTTGAAAATCTTTCTCAACCTTCCCCCATTTATTATCTTTTTTTTTTTTAAGGAAAGTTTTAGGCAGGAATAAAGGTGAGCAAAGACAGGCAGGAGGAGAGAGAAGGAATAAGTATTTTTTGTTTATTTTACTTAGTTGTTCATCTTGGTTCTCGAAGGCCTCAGGGCTTGAACCTGGGGTCTTGGGATGTCTGTGGACTACGCGTGCTCTCACGCGCGCTCTCCTCCACCAGCATGTGCCCCGTTTCATTCTCTGAAAATCTAGCTGTGCAGATGGTTGCCTCTGTGTAACTTTCCTTCTCATGCTACTTAAAAGCATGTCTCCCTTCCCTGGATCGCTAAGCCTTACTGTTTGTACCACAGGTCTGTCCTGTGTTCGCATTACTTATTTATGTGTTGCCTTTGCCTGGTTGATCTCTTTGAGGGAAAATAGTAATCGTGGCGTACCCTCTTTTTTTTAAATCTCTTTTGTCTTAACTCCCATAGGATCTAAACAGTATTTTCACATACAGCAAATGTTCTCTTGGTGCTTATTGAATTAAGGTAGAAATTTATATTTTACCATTTTTCTACTATTACTTTTTCATTTGACTTCATATCATCATCATCATCACTATCATCATTATCTCCTAGATTTTATCAGAAGAACTGAAAGAGAATCAAACATGGAATAATTTTAAGGCCAAGTGATTCCCTTTTAATTAAAGCAATGATTCTTACTAGTAATAATAAGAATGCCCGTTATCATCTTGGGAGTCATTCTAGTCCTCGGCACTATTATACATTTTCAAGAGTAGTATTTGATACTGTGTAGCTCACCTTAGTGCTGTGAGGTGGGTGACTGTGAGTCCCTAATGAGTGAGGCCTGTGTAAGTTTGCTGCTTTTGCCCCTAAGCCTTGGAAGTGCTCATGCTGAGCAGTGACTGGATGCTTTTTATTCACTCCAGCCACACACTCTAGTTAAGTTCCGGTTCTTTATTTGACTGTCAGGAAGAAGATCCCTTAATTGCATTTTAAAAAACCCTTTGAGGTGCCTGGTGGAGCAGCGGTTGGGTCAGTCATCTCCAAAGGAATAAGCTGTATGCCGCTGTGTTCAAGTCCCGGGTCCAGGGGGAAACAGCCAGTGTCAACAACTAAATAAAATTAAAGTAAGAGGTGCTTCTTTCTCCTCTCTCTTCTTGCCTTCCCTTTAAAAAACAAAAAACTTTCATTCCTTCCTGCACCTTCCCTTTAAAACAAACAAACTTTTGAAATTGAATAAGCTTGATTGAATTTTTTAAAAATATCTTTTTAAAAAATAAATTGTTTATTTTAGTTTTTCCACTTTCATTACTTAGGGATAGAGAGATTTTCCTTGCTTTTTCTATGAATAAGAATTCTGTAGAACTACAGTGAGAAACAGTAGCTAAGTTTCCCTGTCTCAGACCTTAACCTTAATTTATACCTCAAAAGGCAAGGTATTTGAATTTTAGAAACTGGTTTGCATTTAGTTGGATGTAAAGCAGGAGTCTTTCCAAGGAAAAGATATTACCGGGTCACATAGTTTCTTCAGTGTCATCCCTCTTGAGCCAGCACAGGGGTCAGTGAGTGTGGCTCGGTCTGGCAGCTGACTCTCGGGTCAATGTGTATGCCTTAAAAGGTCAAAATTCATGGAACCAGAGAGGTATATTAATTCTAACCAATAAAATATCTTGAGAGTATCCAGTGACATATAAGGGTAAGGTCCTGAGTTTTCTAATGATGTAATTTCTGTTATAAAATAACGTGTAGTCAGCACAAGGGTGTTCTCAGTAGAAATGTCAATAAACTTGATGCTCATTTGAATGTCAAGTGCTAGGAAGAGTAAGCTGCCTAGGCAGATGGTCTCTACCTTCCCCTTCCAGGAAGCTGACTCCGGTTTGTGTTTTCTCCTGAAGATGGGATCACTTTGGGACAACTGAGGTGACCTAACATATAAGTGAAGGGTAAAGAAGATGTATTTTAAAGACTTTCAAGAAAACCACATTCATGGACTTAATACACTTACTGGAAATATTCTGTGGGACTTCTTTTGGCATGAAAATTTGAAAAACTTTCAAAATGCTTCTGTATCCGTGGGGAGGACGAGTGATGATTTCATTCCTATTCATGGAAATAAAAATGAAGGGCTCTGCACATTAGTTCTGGACATGTCATTGCTGAGGAATTGCCCCTGAGCAAAGGGCCAAGTTAGCAAACCCCTCAGTGTCATGGCGTTTTGACCTTTTTTTGTGGCCTGTGAAATGATTGAATGGTCAAAATTATTTAAAGCCAGCTATTACAAATGTAATGTTTACCTAGGTTTTATTTAGCCTAATTGTACTTTGAGAAGATTTGGAAAGGCAGTGAGAAGCTGTTTTATTAAGCCAAACATGCATTTGACTCGGGGAAAATCAGTGTAAGTGACCTTTTGCAGTCTCCACTGACTGTCGTGAAGCAGTCTGTCAGGAGGTCGTGTAAGGGAACATCTTGGGTTTGATGTTTGTTCACATGCGGAAGATGCAGCCAAACTCAAGGAATCTTTCCTTTCTCAGATAACTTCTCAGAACTGAGTGAGTACTGAAAATCACTGAAAGTCAGTCAGTTAGGGAAGATAGCCAGCTGGAAGTGAGAAATGTTAATGTTCAGGGAAGAATAAGAGGGATTATGGGAAGTGATTTTTTTTTTTTTTTTTTTTAAAGAAAGGTGCTGGCAGGAATGAAGGGTAGGCAGGCAGGAAGAGAGGAGGAAGAAGAGTGTTATTTATTTATTGTTATTTTTCACACTGGTAGTTCCCCTGCCCCAGGTCTTGAACCCTGGTATGCGTGACTGCTCCCAGGTGCACTAGACTGCTAGGCCCCCCAGGGCGCACCTGGAAGTCATTTCTTACTCTCTGGAAAACTGTTGGCGCACACTGGTGAAGTAGCAGTTTGGTCGCTGCCTTTGGCTGAGAGCACTCAGTCCTCAGACATCCCAAGGACTTGGTTCAAGACCCAGGGCTGGGCTGGCAACCAGAGAACTAAAGTAAAGCGCTTCTTCCTCCTCTCTCTTCCTGCCTGCCTGTCTCTGCTCCCCTTCATTCCTGCCTGCACCTTTTCTTTAAAAAGAAAAAGAAAGAAAGAAAGAAAAAGTTAGCTTTTCTTTGCTGGAAAAATTCTCATTTTTATTTTATAGTTTACATACTTGTACTTTTCAAGGTAGGGGCAAAGGCTGTGCATGGAAAAGGACGTCCTCTAGTAAGTAAGCACATGGAAAAGGGGCTCGCCCAAAGTGGGGTGGGGCCGCTGACTGTTCGGATGCTTTAATGCGCTGTTCAGTAAACCTCTTCTAATACTTCTCTGCCTTGAGGGACTTAGGCTACTCTACTGCGTCTTACTAGCAGCCACTTGTTATCATTAAGATGCTAGCAGCTACTTGGTTAGAACACATTAAAGTACCATGAGCTCATTTTGTAGATAAATTACCTTGGAAGTAATTTCATGAGTTTTGATTCATATTTTCATTTTCCTTAATGTGATCATTCTTTCAGTTTTGAAGATGTTGCATTAATTAGCATATGAATTGCAGGAGTGGTAGAGAGGAGGTGAGAGGTTTCTTTTCCTTGTGCGCCCTCATCTCCTCCCCTTTTGGAACATTTCAGTTCTTCCTCAAAGCCCCAAGTGTACTCCAAGATTACTCTCCTCTTCCCATTATTTCTATTCTTTCCTCAGTGCCAGAGAGAATGTTGAGTCTGTAAGGTTTGGGTGCATAGTGAATGGTCAGGATAGGTGTGTATGGTCAAGGCATAAAAGTATATTAAAAAATAGCAGAATGAACTCAGATGCTCCTTTAAGAAAGGACTTGCTTCCCCTCCGGAATGATTAGCTAAAGCTGTTAGTCCCTTCAACATCTGCTTCAGATTTGGAGCCCAGTACACACTCTTCTCAGAGTGGCCCCCAGCTAGTGACTGAGCAACACAGTGGTGTCTGAGCGTTTCCTTCTTGCTCAAAGCTTGAGTCCTCTTTCTGGCTAGCAGCTCCTGAACTCTGTGTTGGACAAGCTTCATCAGGTCTGCATCATGGTCTGATGTCTCTGCCTGCTCAACCCTACTTCTCTTTTCCTCAGAATCACGAGAGCTCTCTCCATCAAAACTTTTTCCCTCTTAGTATTTTAACATCTGCTTCCTGCAGAATAACCTGTGACATATTTCTTACAAAAATCGCCCTATTTCTTCATTTTATCATTTTACCTCAGACTTTGAATGAAACATCAGAGGAATGATAACTCTGCTGCCTGTGTTAACATGTTGTACACTTTTGGGAAAATATAGGGAATACAGAGAAGCAGAAAGAACTTGAATAGCACCCAAGATGATTTTTGAAAATTGCCTCCACTGGAGATAACTACTGATAACCTCTTATGCTGGTAAACTTAAGGGAAGTACTTTAAGCGCTTCAGGTTTTGTTTGGAGAATTTTTCACAAACTGAACACATCAGTGTAACCGGTACCCAGTCAGGAAACAACTCTTGTCAGCACTCCAGGAAGCTCCTGGAGATTGCCAGAGGTCACCACTGTTCTTCCTTGAGCAGTATTAATTAATTTTTCTGGTTTGACACAAAGTATATATTCGTTCATCTTCCTTTGCTCAGTATTATGTTTGAGAGATTTATCTAGTGTTCCTGGCTGCTGTATAGGATTCTGTTTTGCGAACGCACCACACAGTTTATCTGTGCTGTGTGGATGGGGTTTGGATTGTTTCCAGTTTTTTATGCCTGCATTTTTTATGTTTTCCATTACAAATACTGCCTTGTCGGCACACCCTGATGGCTCAGGTGTTAGGCCTGTGCCTGGGGTGCAGTTCACATACAGCCCAAGTACCAGGGTTCACAGCCCAGGACCAGGGGAACAACTAAAATGAATAAAAAACTACATAAAATTACGCACGCACGCACGCGCACGCACGCACACACCACCTCTTGTATTTGGTTTAGCCAGTTGAACTTGTTGGAACATTCATGATCCTTTTCAGTGAAGCGTCTTCTGTAATAGAGTTAAAACTTCTTTCTTTTTCTTCTTTTTTTTTTTTTTTTCTAAGGAAAGGTATAGGTAGGAATGAAGACAATCAGGCAGACAGGCAGGGAAAGAGGAGAGGAGAGGTAGAAGAAGCATTTTTTTTTTTATTTCCATTTTAGCTGTTTACACTGTTTACACCCAACCACCTCCCACATCCTGGACTTAAACCCAAGGGTATGTGGCCTGCGTCCTTTAGAGGTGATTGACTTAACCGCTGCTCCACCAGGGAATGCCTAAAACTGTTATTTCTTAACCACATCCTCAAAATAATCCTATTACTCTTTGCAGGACCCAAAGAGTTAACGTTTTCCCTCTAATCTGAGATCGTGAATTACTGTTCCCGGCCATGGGAGGCTAGCTGCTGTCTCCTTTGCTGTTGACAGACCCGTGACTTAGTGGGATTGTTAGGCGACTGGTTTTATGTTTCATGGTTATTCTGGAACTCAGCTGTCTTGTTTCAGGGGAGAGAAAGTGTTCAATCAGAAGCCATTAAGACTTGGTTAGATATTTGGGAAGGGCTTGGTCCCTGTCAAGTTAAAGTGACTCACAACTAATATGAGAAAGTGCCAATGAACAGGTTTCATATTGAGGGCCCAAAAGAAACCATGAACAGCTTGGAAGCATGTGCCTGAGTTATGTCAGAACTTCTGACAGTGTTTGCTCATATTTCTTTCTTTCCCATTCTAGCTTTCAAGTGGAATGTCATGGCCAACTCTTCAGACAGTGAAGATGACAGTTTCATGGCTGTGGACCCAGAAGAACCCGTGCTGGAAGGGACAATGGAGCAGGATGAGGAGCCCCACCCGGTGCTGGAGGCTGAGGCGACTAGATATAACAGGTCCATGTCGGAGCTGCCAGAAGAGGTGTTGGAGTATATCCTGTCCTTCCTTTCACCGTACCAGGAACACAAGACTGCAGCCCTTGTCTGCAAGCAGTGGTACCGACTTATCAAAGGTACTGCGTAAAGTGGAATGGTTTTATTCTGTATTTAAGCTCTTCCTTTTATTGTATTTTTCCCACTTGAAAAATACTGTGTCCTAAAGTTTAGTGTTAGACAGCTAACATTGTGCATTTGATTTTTTTATCTGTTTAATTTTATGAACAGCTTGAATACTAGAGTATTTAATGCAGTTTGAAGTTTTAAAATGAGGATTCTTTTTCTACATATTCTTAGAGTTGTTCTGATAAATGGTTTTGTTCCTGAATAAGCAAAGAGGGAGAGGGATGGGGTGACAGTAGCTGCTAACCTTAATATGGCTGCCAGCACTGCCAGGCACTTGCTGTAGCGCTGTCCTCGCAGCCGGCTGCGTCTGGGTCAGGAAGCAGGGTGGGTGGAAGTACTGTACTGTCGGTTTTACAACGGAGAACATGGGTGAGGCCCACTTCAGTAACTTACCCGGGATCCCGCAGGTGGTACTAAATGGAGACTCAAAGATTCGCCCGCAGGCATCCTGCTCTAAGAGTATCCACAGGTGACTCTGTTGTCTTTAAGGTCACTAATTGTGGCAAATGTGGGCTTGTGAAAACAGTCACTGCTTGGTTTTTACCTCAAAGCAGCACAGGCCACATGCGTAGCCTTTACTTTCGAAAATGGTCCCGCCCCCATTTTTTAATCAAAATTTCAACTTAGATAAATACTGAGGCTACTAACTGTGCTGTATTTTTAATGAAAAGATAGCAGTTACTTGGCTTCATTTTATTTAAGGTGGAAAGGAATTATTTTTGAATGAAAATAACCAGGCCAGTTGAATAATGTTTGATCAAAGCAAGGATTGTATCAATTTGTTCTTCCCTGGTGATACAAAGCAGGCAAAGATAATGAGAGTAAAAAAGAAATCTCTCCATCTGGGAAGTCAGTCTTAAAATCTTTTCTTTGTATCAGGGTGGTTCTCACTGGAAGTCGGTGCTTGTCAGCTGCCCAGAGTTCACCTGGAGGGTTAAGAACCTGCTTGCTCGGTCCTGTGCTCCTGCTCACAACTGATAACACACACACACACACACACACACACACACACACACATTCATATATACCATGTATGCATAGCCGACTTCTGTCTGCTGGATTAATGGACTCTTCAGAAGCAATCGCCTCACTGTACTGTGGAAATAGAATCACAGATGAGGCTATGATCGAATCAAATATGTAAATTTATCCTTAGGTTTTATTATCACTTATATCTTTTTTTTTTTTTTTTTTTTTAAAGAGAGGAACCCTAACCTAGTACAAAGTATGATCTTAGGTCTTCCAGGGGAAGTCACTGTCAAAGTCAGCTTTTTTTTTTTTTTTTTTTTTTTTTTTTTTTTTTTTTTTTTTTTTTTTTTTTTTTTTTTTTTTTTTTTTTTTGTAATTATTATGTTATCCATCTTCTATTCATTACTGCTTTCCTTCAGTATTTGCAAATCTATAGTATTGCTTTCCGAGTATATAGTTGGCATTACCGTTACGTACTAACAATGACCATGCTCTTAGCCATGAGTTGAAAACCACGGTAGTGATCATCACTGGATAACGTGTACTCACTATTATCCTGTTTAAGGATCTCCTAAGGTGGCATAAATTCAAGAGTGTAGATTTCTTTGAAAATGTAACAAATTGTGCTCATCTTTCAAAATTTTGCTTTTTGAAATTAGTTATTTCAGGTATTAGAAAAATAAGATTATTCCAGAAACATGAAACTCTCACTTTAAAAAGAAAAAAAAAAACACTTTATATTTTAGAGCAGTTTTAGGCTTATAGCAAATTGAGCAGGTGGGTCAGAGATTCCCCAAACTCCTCCTGCCCTCACACATGCACCACCTCGTCAACATCCCCCACCAGTGAGGCACACATATAACACCTGATGAACACTCACTGACACGTCAAAGCCCTCTAGTTTCCAGTAGGGTTCGTACTTGTGCCTGCGTTCTGTGGGTTTGGCAAATGTCAAATGTCGTGTATCCACAATTACAATAAAAACTCTCATTTTTTAAAGTAGCTCTCCTAGTTATAAATTCCTTTATTTTCATAATCCACTGCACGCTAATTATTATCTACTTGCTTAAAATGGAGAATGTGTAGTTGCCATGATCTGTCTGTAGATATTTGCTAGATGCCTTTTATATTCCATATACTATTTACCATACTGTCTCTCATAAAGCTAGATTGTACCCTGTGCCTTTGTTTTGGGGTATGTAATACCAGTTATCTTGGTGTGTCGCCTCATGGCATATGATGTGTAACACAGAGCGGAGTAGTTATAGTGTGAATGAATTTTGTACTCTTGAGTGATTTATTTAACCTTTCTGAACTTAGTAATATGAAAAGATTGGAGCTTTCAGTTTTGAAATTATGATTCTTTTTCTTTGAATAAAAATGGCAAAGAAATTTGGAATTCATCAAGGAAGTTTATGTCTTCTAAAAGTGATAAGATAGTCAAAAGGCACCGTTTTAATAATTCATTTACAAAATGACGTGTCCAGGCTGAGGCATGTGTTATTTTTGTCTTTAGGTGTAGCCCACCAGTGTTATCATGGCTTCATAAAGGCCGTCCAGGAAGGAAACATTCAGTGGGAGAGTCGAACTTACCCTTATCCTGGAACCCCGATCACTCAGCGGTTCTCACACAGTAAGTAGTTACTGTGAACGGAGATCCCACCCTGCTGTGTCATGTTTCCAGAAACGATGTTGGAGGCATGTATTTTTTAACTTTTTAGTGAAGAGAATGTAAAATCAGGCCTTAGATTTATGTTACAATCAGAATTAGGGAAGAACTGGAGCCTGAATACATTGTTGGCACTTGGGTATAACTTTATATTCTACTTTTTCATTGGAATTTTCTAGTGTCTACTCCAAATAGGTCAAGGTGTTAGACTTCTAAACATACAATATCATGTAAAAGGAAAAGAAGGAAAGGCATATATAAGGGTATTTCTGAGGTCCTGTTTAGAGTAGCCAGGGTTTAGCACCAAGTCTTATAATAATGACTAAGTTAGCATAGATCGTATATGTTCAAACACTGAATTTGACTGGGATAAAAAACTTTTGAATATGAAGGTTATTAATTATAAACTATAGATACAAATAGTAAAATTGTATATGTTTTAGCAAATAGATACAGAATTTTCTAATTATTCTGGAATTAGCTCTCCATTTTAATAGATTTTTGTAGACATTTTAATCAATTAGTGATTCATATCTCTTCATCAAAATGGGATTGAGATATAGTTTATCTTAAACCAGTATAGGTGCATTTATTAATGATTCCTTACTAAAGAAAAAAAGCTCACAGAGGATAGGGAAAGGTCTCTTAGAAAGTTATCATAATTATTGTTTTTGGGAGTTTTAAGAATTTTTTTTAAAGGAAAGGTGCAGGCAGGAATGAATGAGTAGGAAAGCTGGAAGAGAGAGGACGAAATATATTTATTTATTTTTATTTAGTTCACACTGGTTGCTTCCTCCCAGGCCCAGGACTTAAACCAGGGGTGTGTGGCTTGCTCCTTCAGAGGTAATTAACCCAACTGCTGCTCCACCAGGGCCCGTCACATTATTACTATTTTAGTTGTATTACTTTTCTGTTCAGAAACTTTCAGTGCCTGTTCATTTCCTTTAAGATAAGATTTAAATTGAGTCTTATATTCAAAATTTCCCATATTTTGACCTATGCTTAAATTTACCATTTTAGCTCCCAGTTTTTCCAAAGAGCTCCCTTCAACAAGCTGTCACTTAACCTTTGCCATTTGAGTGTCTCCTCTTTGCATTACTTCTATCTGCAGAAACCTTCTCTTCACGAAAGCTCCCTCAGGAAGCCTTTTCTCAGGTGGCGGGACCTCAGACATCTTTTCTGCTTCTGGGCCCTCTGTCTAGACTCCTTTATATGTTTGTGTCTTTTTTATTTTGTAACAATGTTTTAAACTCCTGAGGAGAAGAATGTATTGATTATCATCCTACATAATAAAACTTACCCCCAAACTTAGCAGCTTCAGCAACCTCTCAAGAGTCCCCAAGTTCAGGAATGTGGGAGTGGCTCAGCTGGGAGGTCTGCTCTTAGGTTTCTCAGGAGGTTAGTCAGTTTGTTAGCCCTAGCTGTGGTCACCTGAAGCTTCCCAGCTTGTTCAAGAAACGGTTCACAGGAGACTTCCGTCCCTTATTACACAGAATTCTCCATAGAGCTGCTCATGACTTGGCAGCTGGCTTCTCCCAAAGTGAGTGATCTGAGAGGAAGACAGAGAGATACAAGGTGGAAGCTTTGGTGCTTTTACACCTCTATCTGTGAAGTGAATACCATCATTTCTGCTCTCTTGTTCACACATGGATTGACCAAGGCTGTAAATGCCAGGGAGCTCACTGGGGCCGTCTTGGAGGCTGACTACCCGAGACCATGTATTATTGTATTCTCTACTCTCGTAGCCAGAGGAGGTTCAGTAAACAATTATGACTACCATTGCCTTTGAATTGACTCTAAATAGGTCAGAGGAACAGGCCAAACTGTTGCTGCATTGTCAGTCCTCTCCCTAGCTCTTTTCATTCGTGCTGCTGTGGACCCGCAGAGCAGGGTTTCTCAGATGTGTTTTCCTGCTGGGGAAGCAGGCATCTGTGAGACTCAGGAAATCTGTGAAGTCAGAACTGTCTTTGCATGTTTGAAATGTGAGCGTGTGACACAGGAGAGCACAGTAGTCACTGGGGAGGTTGAGTGCCCCGACTTGATTGATGCGTGGCTGCAACACTCTCACCGTCTGTGCAGTGTCAGCGCCGCGAAGAAGACAGTTGACATCTTAGTAGTAGTAGTTGTCATCGTTGTCATAGTTGCTGTAAAAATAATTTTGAATGGTTTTAGGAGTCCACATATTCACACTTTGACAGTCCCTGGAATAGAGACTATTGAATGAAATTGTTCACACTTGATTCAGTATTTATTTTTGAGGGAGCCTTAACTTCAGTTATCTACGGATCATTGGGATAAGAAGTACATTAAGACTTTACTTAATGTGGTTAATAGGTTCTTGGAGACTCACTTCAAGTGAAACAATGTATAACGAAAGCAGGTCTTTAATGTCCTTCATCATCGGCCAGGATTGCTTTTTTTCTCCTTGACATTATAACAGAATGACATTATTCAAGGATCTATTGCAGAGATAAGATTTCTAAAGACTGAAGACCTTTTTGCAATACTGTTTTGAAACAAGTAGTTTTAGAACCATAAGTGAGGAAGTTGAATAAGTGGGTGAAATAGAAACCTGAATAGGAAATATTCAAGGAGTGGATAATTACTATTCCAAGTTCAGCTACAGGTTCAGCATTTTTATTTTCGGTTAACCAGCTTTTGAATAGAGTATTACCACAAAATGGAGGCAGTTGTTTGAAGGAGAAATGGAGAGACTTACACAGTAAGTAAGCTCACAGAAGTTCAGAGATTAGTGGGTTTGGATACTGGTTTTTACTTAAATGTTTTTTCATATCTTCACTTAAAATCCATGAAGAGGTGCAATCTATTTTCTTAAAGGTATCTCATTGTATCTCTTTGTTGAATTTCATCTCTCATTGCTTCCTTCCAATGGTCTGTCTGACTGTGCTATCTAACTGGCAAACTGGAGAGAGGACTGTTACAGGGAAGCAGGGGCGTCCTCCAAATAAGCTGAAAACAAGGAATTTGGGTATGCCCTGGTGAATAGTGATTTGGTCAACTGCCTCTGGCTGAAGTGCAGTCCACATACACCCCAGGGACCCAGTTTTATGTCCCTGGCTGGGGAGAATAACCAAGATGTACAACTAAGTAAAAATAAATAAAATGCTGCTTCCTCCTCTCTCTACCTACTCGCCTTCATTTTGACCTGCACCTTTCCTTCAAAAAAAGAAAAAAAAAAAAGGAATTCCAAAAATTTGTTTACTTAGCTCCTGTCTCTTCCTACTCTATATGTCTCCCTGGAACTCGATTTTATTTCTTAGTCTTGATTCACTTTGAGCTTGAGAGCCACATTTCCAATTCTTGGCTTATATTGCCGGAGATACACAGCTGGTTCATGTTTAATCAGCTAAAAGTAGAAAACAATTCCCTTCGAATTTTATCTTCTGCTTAATTTAGTTAATGGCATCATTCTTGCAATTACACAAGCTTGAAATCTTAGATTCATCTTCAGTTCCTTTCCTTCCCTCAATAATAGAAGTTAAATCTTGTTGATTCAGTTTTCTTTGCCATCTCTTTCATTTTTCCTTTCTTTTACTATTATTCAAATCTATGACCTAGTCATTCCATCTTTTCTAAAATGATCTACTTGCCTTTGCTCTGTCTTCATCTGAACCCACACTAGACACTTTTGGTAATGTCTCTAAAACTGGGGGCAGTGCTGTATCTCCTAGGGCATTTGGAAATGTGTAAGATCATTCTTTATGTTTATTATCACAACTGGAAATCACTACAGGCATTTAGTAGTCAAGGAACAAGAATTCTAAATGTCCTGCCCAACATGACAGGAGCCCATGTTGGGAAACACTGCAAGTCTAAAACATAAAACCAGCCTGTCATTCCTCTGCCAAAAAAAATCAGCTTTTCTGTACTGCCATGTAGAAGTTTCCATTCTACTTGGCTTTTCAAATAGAATGCCGTTGCAGCCTTAGCTCACTGACAATTCCTTACACAGCCAGGCTTTACCCACCCGATGCACTTCGTTAGGTCTTAAATGTCCCTTCTACATGACTTTGCTTGGATGCCTGAATTTCATTCTCTTTGTTCCCTTTTTTTTGTTCCTAGAGTTGGTTTGTTTTTTGTTGTTTTTAAAGGAAAGATGCAGGCAGGAATGAAGGTGAGTAGACAGACAGAAAGAGAGGAGGAAGAAGCATTTTATTTTATTTAGTTCATCTCAATTGCTCCCTACCAGCCCCAAGACGCAAACCCAGGTTTTTGGAATATATGAGGTTGGACGCCGTCATTGCTCCACCAGGACACACCTGTCCCTAGAGTTTTTTGCCCTTTCCTTGTTAATTTTATTCAAGTTTGTGACAGTATTATGTAGTGTGTATTATTTTGTTACTTTCTTCCTTTCCACAATTTATTGGTGATTTTTCTTATTGCAGAAGCTTTTATTTTACACATTAAATAAACTCATATGTAGGCCAACGAGCACATGGAAAAATATTCCTACACACTGGCTATCAGGGAAATGCTAATCAAATCAACAACAAGATACCACCTTACATCTGAGAGAGTGACGACTTATCCAAAAGTCTGGAAACAACAAATGTTGGTGAGGATGTGGAGAAAAGGGAGCACTTTTATATTGTCGGTGGGAATGCAAATTAGTGCAACCCCTAAGAAAACAGTGTCATTCTTTTGCATGTGGCTGCCCAGTTTTCCCAACACCATTTATTGAAAAGACTTTACTTTCTCCATTGTATGCTTTTGGTTCCTTTATTGTAGATTAACTGACAGTATGTGAGTGGGTCAGTTTCTGATGATTCAGTTGTATCCCACTGGTCTGTGTCTCTGTTACTATTCCAGTACCACACTGTTTTGATCACTGTCACATTGTAATATAACTCAATGTCTGGAGTGTAATCCCTCCAGATTCATTCTTTTTTCTGAATTGTTTTGACTAGTCAAGGTATTTTGTTGTTCCATACAAATTTTAAGATTTTTTTTGTTCTATTTTCTGGATATAAGATGGATTTTAATGGGCATTGCATTAAATCTGTACATTGCTTTAGTTAAGATGACCATCTTAGCACTGTTGATTCTTCCCATCCATGAGCAGGGGATGTCTTTCCATCTCTTTGTATCCTCTAGTTTTTTAAAGAAGGACTTGTAGTTTTCATTACACACGTCTTTCATCTCCTTTGTTAAGTATATTCCAAGATATTTGTTTCTTTTTACTTCTATTTTAAGTAGTGTGGTTTTCTTCTAGCACTTTTTTTATGTATAAAAACGTGATGGATTTTTATACATTGATTTTTAGCCTGCCACTTTACAGTGTTCTTTGATTAGTTCTAGTAGTTTTTTTGACAAGAGTTTTTAGGTTTTTTAATATACACAGTCATGCCCTCTACAAATAATGATAGTTGTACTTTCTCCTTTCCGATTTGTATTCCTTTTATTTCTTTTTCTTGCCTAATTGCTCTGGCTCAGACCTTCATACAATGTTAACTAGCAGTGGTGTGAGTGGACAGCCTTGCCTTGTTCCTGACCTTAGAGGAAATGTTTTCGATTTTTCTCCATTCACTATGATACTGGATTTGGGTTTGTCGTATATGACCTGTATTATATTGACATATGTACCTTTTATCCTCATTTTATGTGGGGTATTTTTTTTTTTGTCATAAATGGGTGTTGGATGTTGTCAAAATGTTTCTCTGCATCTATTAATAGTGGTTTTCTCCTTGCTCTTGTTGATACGGTGTATGACATTAATAGATTTACATATGTTGAACCATCCTTGCCTCCCTGAGATGAATCCCACTTGGTCATGACAGATGATCCTTTTGATGCACTGTTGGATGCGGTTTGCTAATATTTTGTTAAGAATTTTTGCATTTTGTTCTTCAGAGATACTGGTCTGTAATTTTGTTAATTGGTGACGTCTCTGTCGGCTTTTGCTATCAGTGTGATGTTAGCATCACAGGAAGTGTCTGGGAGTGCTCGCTCCTCAGTATTTTAGAAGAGTTTGAGAAGCACAGGTGTTCCGCTCTGAAGGTTTGGTAGAACTCATTAGGAAAGCCATCTCATCCCGGGCTTTCATTTTTAGGAGACATTTGATTACATCCTCAATTTCCCTGCTTGTGATTGTTCTGCGCAGGTTTTCCAGGTCTTCCAGGTTCAGTGTTAGTAGCCTGTATTTTTCTAGAAATCTGTCCATGTCCTCAGGTTGTCCACTTAGTTGGCGTAGAGCTGTTCATAGTAGTCTCTTAGGATGTTTTATATTTCTGTAACTTCTTGCCTTTCATTTCTCATCTAGTTATGAGAGTTTTCTCCCTTTTTCTTTGTGAGTCTAGCCACTGGTTTGTCACTTTTGTTTATGTTTTCAAAGAACCAACCTTGGGTTCCACGGATCTTCTGGATTGTCTTTTTTTTGTTTCCTACTTCATTTATTTCTGCTTGAATTTTGATTATTTCCTTTCTTCTACTGAACCTTCCTTGTTAACTGACTGAAATATCCATCCTTTAAAACCTTTCTCAAACTCAAAGACCACCGTTTTCACAAGTTATTCTCCATATCCCCACCATAGAGATTAAACTCTTTTTTTTCCTCTACTTGTACTCCCTTAATGCATTCTTCATATCTACCCCTTAATATTTTTAATGTTTTTTTTTAATCATAATTATCTGTGTTAAAGAGGCCACATTCAAAAGAATAACTTTTATCCTCATCTCTTTATGACAGGATTTCTGGGATATATGAGGAAACACTTGTAAAAATATGTGGGGCTTTTTTGGTTTTGATTTTGTTTTTTAAAGGAAAGGTGCAGACAGAAATAAAGGTGAGCAGGCAGGCAGGAAGAGCGAGGAGGAAGCATTTTATTTAGTTATTTACTGGTTCACACTGGTTGCTTCTCCTGGACCCAGGACTCGAACCCAGGCCTACGCGGCCTATACTCCTTTGGAGGTGATTGACCCAACTATTACTACACCAGGGCGCACCGTAAAAGTCTATTTTAAGCTGCAAAATGATAGATGTCTCCTCCACAAGATTGTGTGTACTTCAGGATAGGCAGCTTCCATGTCTTAGACGTCTATGCACTTGTCTCAGTGCCTGGTTCGTAGATGAGCGGTACAGCTTCTTTCCCATGTGAAAGACTAGGACAGAGGCACGTCCCAGTGGGTAGTGGTTAAGTAATCTCCTCTGAAGGAGGCAGAGGCCACATGCTCCTGGAATCTAGTCCCAGGCCCAGGATGAACAACCATTGTGGACAACGAAATGAAAAATAAATGACCTGCTGCTTCTTCCTCTCTCTTCCCGCCTGCTTGCCTGCTGTACCATCCTTCGTTCCTGCCTGCACCTTTCCTTGAAGAAAAAAAACTGTCGAGGACAGGAAAAAGGCAGGAGAAATAAAACAAAGCCAGTGCTAGTTTATTGGTGAATATGTGCATGGCTATCCATGAAAGCCTTGATTAACGTAGAGACTTCTTTTCCTATTGGTGTAGATGTCTGTTGAGTTCCCAGCATTGTGCATTGAAAACAACTTTAATGTTTAGTCTCCAAATGCCATCAGGTCATTCCTTGTGCTTGTTGATCGTGCTTTTGCTGTAGCCAGCAGGCCCAGACTGGATAACCAGCCTTGCTTGTTCCATAGTTATGTAATTACAGGCCTTATCAAATATGTCCTGGCTTGTAGAGGTGAGACACATGACAACATAGTCTCTGAGCATGGGATAAAAGCCTCAGGACCTTTCCCTGGAGACAGGTGGGAAACAAGAGAATTTAACCTGGAAACTGCAAAAGAGAAGTCCAGCAAACATTCATTGGGGACTGCCAGGCACATCGGAAAATGTGAAACAAGTGGAAGACCTTGCACTCGGTAGATGATGAGAGTGGGGAAGGTTTATAATGCTGGAGCAGTTTGCTTGCTGGGTGTGTAATGGTGAATATTTGACTTGTCTTTGAATAGGAATTATTCGATACTAACTTGATGAATACGTCTTGCAGTGGTTGTTTATGATAAACACTTCAGAAAATGTGAAGAGACTTAACACTGGAATAAAACATTCTTAATTTTTTTCTCAGAGTATTCATGCTGTACTATGAGCTGTAATTTTTGTATAGCACATTCCAATGATCTAGATGTTCTGAAAGGAAAATGTTCTGTTTGGGTGGAGAATTTAGATAAAAGGGAAATGACTGCTTAAGCATTGGTATTTGCTTAAATTCTTAATTTTTTCTAAAAGGCCTATTGAACTTATCCGGTATCCTCCTCCCCAGACCAACTTATAGGTAGGTGTCTTAAAAATAGACAATAAACAAAGTTCAGTAGGAATTCTTCAAATATTTGAATGTATTATTGATGGCTATTTTCTCATTCCATTATATTTGAATTCTAAACATAGCTGCCTAATTGACTCCCTTCCTCTTCCAGCTTCTTTGATAATTGACTGCTGGACATTGAAAATACAGTGTGTGAAACTTGTCATTTCAGTCCCATTGGCTTTGCATAGTTTGGGCTGTACCTTCCTCTTCCAGAAGCCTTTGTTTGCTCAAAGAGAAGCAGGAAAATGCCAATTGCTTTATTTTAGTAGAGGATTAAAATACATGTGGTAAGGACCTCATGGGGCCAAGCTGCTGGCTGGGTTTTCAATCCAAATAGAGAAGAAGAATGTTTGCTCACTCTCTGAAAAATAAAGGCACTGTACTCCCGCTGCAAGAAGGCAGCAGCTGCCAAGGGTTGATCTTGAGGAGCAGCGAGGCACAAACCAGCCCTTGACTCTTAGTAATAATGGGTTTGTCTTATTAAATGCTGTTATAAGTGGAGACTAATTAAACTTTCAGAAAACATAGCACATTGCTTATTTCTGTTTTGATGGTATGGGTTGATTATTAAGAAGAACATTCTTTTATGTTTGAACTCGTTGGTTCGGTTCAAAATTGTCCTCTTTGCTGGAGTAGCTAATTGAAGACAAGTGTGAGAGGACCCAGATATCTGAGATGCAGCCCCCTTAGTGGGGACAGAGAATGGTTCCTGTAACTATCCTTGTTTGTCTCATGTTGCACTTTATCCTTCATTGTTCGCAGTTCTTAAGAAATCTGAGACATGAGCAACGGAGTTTCATAAGATTTTACATCTTCCAGACTTTCTCGTTGGGGTATGAATTAAAAAGCTGATTTAGAGATGCCTGGATTTTTTTTCTTTTCTTTTCTTTTCTTTTGAAGGAAAGTTTCAGGCAGGAATGAAGGCAAACAGGCAAGAAGAGTGATGAAGAAACATTTTTTAATTTTTTATTTAGTTGTTCATCTTGGTTGTTTCCCTGGGCCCCAGGATGCAAACCCATGTTCTTGGGGTATACGTGCGCTCAGCCAGAGGTGGAGGACCTAACTGCCACTCTACCAGAGGATGCCTTTTTTAGAAAAAAAAAAAAAAAAAAAAAAAAGGACAGGTATAGGCAGGAGTGAAGGCAAATAGATAGGCAGGCAGTTGTTATTTAGTTGTTCATCTTTGTTGTTTCCTCTGGCCCCAGAATGTGAACCTAGGTCTGTGCAATGAGTGTAGACTGTGCTGGCCAGAGGCCATGGGCTTAACCACTGAGCCACTAGGGCACACCTAGATGGAGATGTGAGCCTACTGATGATTGATGGTGTTTCCTTTCTTCATATTTTTGGTTTCTTTAATACCTTTGTTAATGTGAAAAATCTGTGGCTCCATTTTTGTACAATGTTAGGAGGTCAGATGATTTGGATTTACTCCTCTTACTGACTAAGATTACTTAGATTGTAAATGACTAAACGCTACTTTTATTACCACTTAACTCATCCAGTTTTCTGATTTAGCCCTCCTAGTGTAGAGTCCAAGGACTTATCTGGTGGGCTGAGTTAGAAAATAAAGGAGGATTATTCCCACAGCAGATATATATGAGGTAATTGTAACAGACACTGGTGAATAGTAGTAGTTTTTCCCTTTTCCGAATTTGAGTAAGTGATGCTGGAGTTCAGAAGAGATCTTGAAAACGAGCGGTGTGTAAACAACTAGACCTACACTTCATCCGGATGAGCACTGAAACCATATACCATATACCTCTCAGAATTTCATTTCCTTTTCCTTGTATGTGATGCTTAACTGAACAGTCTGATTCCACATGAGCATTTTTTCCCTGCTGGTATGCACAAAATGAAAGGAAAGGAAGGCTTTACTCAGCCCTGTTCCTGAGATCAAGATGGGAAATGCAGAATTGAGGCATGTGGTCATCTTTTCCAAAAGATAGAGACTGAATGAACTTTCCAAGGCGAAGCAAGTTGGCAGAGCTTAGCTTTTGTACCTCTTATCTAGACTCTGGCTCTAGTCTTTTTAGAGGAACAGCTCCTCTTACAGTCACTGCATCTTTTCTTCAGAATGGTGCCCATTGGTGATCTGTATAATCATCTAATTGAAACTCTTCTTGGAGAATGTGTTGCGTTTTCAGTGTTACTTACTACACTGCTTTCCTGTTCAGCACTAGCCAGCCTGTCGTGGTGACTTTGGACACAACTTTACTGATTTCATGCTTTTCCTCTTATCTGCTTTGGGACCATTACTGCTTCTGACTCTTGGTGACTACGTTTTCTTTTGTGTGTGATTACTTCATGGCATTGATTAAACATGTTTTTTGTCATTCTCTTTCATACAGAGGTTTGTTGATTTGTACTTCAGGTTTCTTTTGAAAGCACAAACAATAAGAGCGGGAATGGAGAAGAGAAATGGGAGGGCAGAGCATTTGTTAGCACTAATGGCCTAGCCCTAGAGGCTAATGCTGCAGATTCAGATTAATTATGTAGCTTTGCTGAAATTTCACTCATTGAGCATCCTTAATCTGAATTCTTATATGCTCTTGCTGGAATTATACTGTCTTATTTAATTATATCACTGCCAATTTGCTTGTGTGCTCTGAAATAAAATTTCCCATGGCTTTTCTTTGGACCTTATTTTATTATTTTTTTTTTAAAGGAAAGGTGCAGGCAGGAAGAAAGAGGAGGAATACATTTTTATTTATGTTATTTAGTTGTTTATCTTTTTTGTCCCTAGTCCCTTTTTTGTCCCTAGCGTCCTTGAGATGTATGTGGACTATTTCTGGTGGCTTTATCGACTAGGCCACCAAGACACCCCTGGGCCTTATTTTAAAGGTTAATTTGATATTGAAGACCAGAGGCTGGTAATAGAAGGTTGGTTCTTGGGTACCAGAGTTACAAAATGTGTGAAATAATTTATCTGTAAAAGACATGACCTATTGCTAAGGTGTTAGAGGGGCTTCAGGAGTAAATGATCAGTTATTCATTTATTGTTTTCTTTCTAGGTGCGTGCTATTATGATGCTAATCAGTCTATGTATGTGTTCGGAGGCTGTACCCAAAGCAGCTGTAATGCTGCCTTCAATGACCTCTGGAGACTTGACCTAAATAGCAAAGAATGGATCCGACCTTTGGCTTCAGGTAGGAGTAAAATTCTGGTCTTTACCTTCTTACCAGGTAATTCCCTTTGCATGGAAACTCTGCCTGATCCTTTCTGGTATTGATTTTAAGGATAGAAACTGGGCCTCAAGGCCTTTGTCAGATCTGCTATGTAAATACTAATATGCTTTTGTAAAGTAATTTGATTTTTTAATTTTTTAATTTTTAACGAAAGGCGCAGGCAGCAACGAAGGCAAGCTGGCAAGCAGAAAGAGAGAAGAGAAAGAAGCATTTTATTTAGTTGTTCATCTTGATTATTCCCTCTAACCCCAAGACACAAACTTGAGTTCTTGGGATGCATGTAAACACAGCCAGAGGTGGTAGACCCAACCACTACTTCACCATGGCCCCCCTGAGTTTTTATTTATGATGCAGGGAGGGCTGAAGGTGAGCAGGCAATCAGGTAGGAAGAGAGAGAAGGAAGAAGCATCCTTATTTTTTATTTTAGCTATACATCTTGGTTGGTTGTCTCCCCACCCGTGCCCACAGTCCTAGGATGAGAACCCGGGTCCTTGGGATGCATGTGGACACTGTCTCCGGCAGTGGACCCAACCACTACTCCACCATGGCACACCTGAGGTTTTTTTTTTTAAGGAAAGGTGCAGGCAAGAATAAAGGACAGTAGGCAGGCAGGCAAGAAGAGAGAGGAGAAAGTACTTTTTAAATTTTTATTCAGTTGCTCATTTGGTGTTTTCTTGGACCTTGAACCGGGCACCTTGGGAATGTATGTGGACTACACCTGGTGAACTAAACTGTTAGGCTACTGGGATGCTCCACCCTGAATTTCTTTTTGTTTTTTTAATTTATGCTCTGTCATTGGTATCAGTGCCCTGCCAAAATTGCAATACTACTTTGTGAACTTGTTTGCGTGGTTTTCTCAGGTACTTATTGGTGCAATATACTCTTTGGTATGAAGTTGAGGTAAAAGCAGAAACAGTTGTGAGAACTGTAGTTGACTGACAGAAGCTATTGTCCCAGGGCTAAGATCTCTGAATATCTCGTTGTTGCCAGCTCAGATATTTGGGGAGTGTATAGAACATGTCTCTGCTGGTTACTCTTAACAATTTAGCAGTGTGGGAAGATCCCACAGTAGGTACATTCCTGCACAGGCCCACTGTGCCAGATTTCTGGCTGAAGGGAACTAGATTCTTTTCTCTTTTTGAACTTATTTTCTTGGGGGAAAAATAGATTTTGTACTCCTGAGGCAGGGCGGTTTAAATAGGAACAGTGACAAGTTTGGAGGGACTGGTGGAGTAACAGAGCTCACAGAATAGGAGGTATTCTGCTAGATTTGTTGGCAGACTTTCCCCAAACATTCTTCATGTGCCTTGTCAAAGTTGGAATCGCTCTAGGACTCAGGAGCCTCAGGTTTTCCTTGGGCAGATTCCTTCATTTATTTAGGTCTTGATTTACTGCTTTGATTACTAAGTGGGAGGCAGCATGGTATGCTAGGAAGGGACTGGGCGGAGAGTGAGAAGACCTGAGTGTCGTTTCCTGACCGTCACCAGTTCTCCATGTAACTGTGAGCAAGTCACTTCATTTCTCTGGGAGAACATAGAGAATTAGATGATTATATTTTTAAATGCGACGGGGAAGGCTAGTTTATGTTTTCCTTTATTTCTCAAACTGCTGATCTGGAGCTTGAACATTTTGCATGAGAAGCTCCCTGTTGCTTCCCCTTCAGTAGGCAAATGCAGAAGGGAGGACACATGGGCAGTGGCACTCACAGATGGGGCTAGGTTTTGTACAGATGAACTCCTTTATCAAAACCATTAGAAAGAGGAAGAAATGTTAATCTTTACATGTCTTTGAAGACTGGTATTATTTCAGTGCCCTTAGAATTTTGTACTTTGGCAAGTTTCTCTTTCTAATCCTTTGTCTTCTCATTGCACTTAGTGTAATATGATTGATATTTGGAAACACAGATTCTGAAATATCGAGGGTCTTTTAACCATCGTCATGTCACTGTTCTTGAGGTTTAGACCCCAATTGATTGTTCCAGTCGCAAAATATTAATACCACTTTCTATATTTTTTTACCAAGTTTTTATGTAAATTTTATGTTAATTTTGTCTGTCATGAATGCTGCTCTTTCTTGAGAAATGGGGCTCTGGTCTTGGGAACTTCATAGCTTGTTGCCAACTGTATTAAGTAGTTTTCCTTATTTCTCCCTTCAAGATGGACATGGATTTTATTTTTTAATCACGAAGTTTAAAGACTCTTGAAATCCCTAAGGTTGCTACCTAAGAGAAATAAGTAACTTGGTAATTCAGATACTGTAAAGAATCTGATTTTAAAAATACAGTATTAGACTGCTAGGGTCGTAAATGTTTAAATCATCTTCTAACAAATTATCTCAAAGAATCTACTTGCTGCCTCATTCTAATCTATAGTTGGATTCTAGTTTTAGAGGGGGAAAACAGCTTTTTAAAATGTCTACTTAAAGAAAAAGTAAACAAGAAACAAACAATAGTTTAATAATTTAGGCAGAAATCCCATGGGAAGATTGCCTGAGTGAATGTTTCTATATATTGCAATAAATCCCAGTCAAAATTCTGTCCCAAAGGAAACTTCAGTGAGTCTTTCTGAGTAAAACACAGCAGTCGATCCGTCTTGGTGCGCCTGGCTCACCAGTTCAGGCTGGAGGTGGTCAGGGAGCGTTGCTGGGAGAGGATGCCTCTGACTGGCCTTCTGCAGCAGTTGTGAAGTCCTCTGACACTTCAGTATTTGCATGTGGTGGTGGTATCTTCTACGTTTCTTTTTCAAAAGGGGAGCTGTTTGGAGAAGAGCATCACAGAAGCAGTAGAGCATTTTGGAGCATTTGAGAACAAAGAGTCGTGACAGAGAATGCTGCTGAACCGAGCATCCTTTCGCGTGTTTATTTGGTTACATGCAAACGAGAATGGAGCTTTCTCTGGATGATGTCTGCGCTTAGGCTGCCATAACAGACTTGCCAGTGGGAGGAACATTGTCTTCAGTTCCTTCAGAAACAGCAGAAGTGCTCCATCTGGAGGGAGCGCAGTGGTAGTGAGTGTTGGAATGTCGGTGTTGGAATGTCTGCTCTTAGCTGAGACCTCCTGCTAGTGTTTCTCAGACTTTTCCAGGAGGTGCCTCCTCCTCCCTTTTACAACTCCAGCTGTGATTTCTATCCTCATGGAACTTTCTTTGTAATGGGAAAAACAAGCAAACTGTTAGAAAGTATGAAGGAAAACAAACAAGGAATGAGATGTAGAATAAAAGGAAAGCAACTTCATACAGGAGGCAACACTTTTTCGACTGAGATCAGAGAGATGAGTGGAGGGAAGTCTGCAGGCCTCAGTAGAGTTGCCGTTTGGTCAGCCGCCTTCAGCTGGCACAGTCCATGTACATCCCAACGATCCTGGTTCCTATGCTGAGGCCAGGAGAACAACCAAGATGAACAACTAAATGAAAAATAAAGTGCTACTTCCTCCTTTCTCTTCCTGCTTGCACCTTTCCTTCAAAAAAAAAAAAAAAAAAAAAAAAAGGCTGTGGAGGGAAGTAACGTGCAGAGACCCTGGGGCAGCAGACAGTAGGATTTGGAGGACACTCGGAGAGACCTTTGCAGAAGAAGCATCATCAGGAAGGATCAGAGTGACACAGGGAGTCGAGATGGAGCCAGGAGCCAGTTCTCTCACAGTTCAAAGTCCGTGAGGCTTTGAGATTTTAAGCAGAGGAATACTGTCCAATTTACATTTTAAAGAACACTTTCGCTGCTATTTAGGAAACATTGAAGAAGGCAAAAAGTAAAGAAGAGAGAACAGGTAGAAGGCTATTGAAAAAGTCTAGGTGAGTGGCTGATGGCTTGGACTAGAGTCCTAGTAATAGAGATAAAGAGAAGTGGATGAATTTGAACTGAATTTTATGTTGAAATTGATGGAACTACTGATGGAATGGATGTGGGAGGGCAGAAGGTCAGTGAAGGCTGAATTGGCCCACGTTCCAGGATTGTACAGCTTGGTTTGTGCAGCTAGGTAGATCTTGGCCCCCTTGGTGAAATGGAAAATGAACATTTGGAAGAAGTGTAGTTTTTGGTTTCTTTAAACATTTAAGTGGCAGCATCTAGTAATTAGTTGTTTTGAGAGTTTGGCATTTAAAGTTGAGAATTTGACTTCCCTTAAATGCAGCACAGCTCTTCCTTTTGTTTTCTTCCGTTTGTCTTCTCTCATCCTTTCCTTGTTTATGCAACAGATACTTATGGACTGCCTGCTCTGTTCCTGGTGTTTATTCTAAATGCCAGGGATGCATAAGTGAATAAACAGGGATATGATATGGATGCCGGTGAACGGTAATTAAGGGAACTGGCAGCCCTCTACTCTTCGCTTTATCACGCAGGTCAAACAATTGAGGGTGGACAGAGAAGCAGTTGAGAATATAACCCAATGATTATGTACAATTGTATACATTGAAGTTTTTGCCAGGTGGTTTAGGAAGTTGAATGTCTCCCCTTCTAGAGTTCTACTAAAGAAATACCTTCATTCTTAATCAGATTTGTTTGACTCAGCCTGAGTTCAATTCCCAAAGCAATAAGGAGTTCTCGAGACAGGTACTTTAAAAGACTAATGTTCACATCACTGTCACCTTTATTCAGACTGAGGCTGATTTTGGAATCTGTTTAGTGTGTGATATTATCATAATGCACAGTCTCTTTTGGTTACTTGAAATCCTGATAGAAGTTTTCAAGCAGAAATGTTTATCCTTAAAATTGGAGTATTCTTCTGGTATTCAAAACTTTTCAAAGATGAGTCCACATCCATTTACAAAAGCGCAACACATTTCAGTTTTAAAATTTATGTTGGGAGAGTTTGTAAACGTTGGGAGACTGTAAATGTTAGGCAAAGATTTAAAATTCAGCCTGTCATCTCTGTTAACTACTCCTGGAGCACAGTTGATTTTCCTACCACCTTCTTCCAGTCGATCTTCTTCCCAGGGATTTTTTTTTTCCTATCCAGTTACCTTCTCTGTAAAAAGAGGAAAAGCATGATCACTATTTCTAAAAAGCACAGAGCAGATCACCTTTAGCTAAACCACCTGGGAAGCTTAGTGAAAACAGATTGCTTGTCCTCTCGGTAGACTCACTCACCTGATTTCAGGTGGCGGGGACAGAGTGCTGGAGCTGCGCCTTAAAAGAAGCGAACATATCCAAGTTGATTAAGCTTGAAAGTAGTTAACTCTGGAAATCCTGAACCCCCCTACAATATCTTCTTGCTCTCGTATTATGTAATATGTGACCTCACTTTGTTATCAGTCTGTTAGGAGTATGTGAAATGCGCCAAACTGGACTTCTTAACTGTCATTGGGGGCGGCATGGTTGCTTGCGCTCTTAGCTGTGTCTTTGTAGAAATAGCCACTTTTTGGCTAAATAGCCAGGACTGGCCTAAAGTCTTAAGAACATTCCTATGAGCCTTGAGAGCACTTTGGGGATGAGGTGTCAGTAGTCCCAGATTCTTGATACGGACTATCTGACCTTCATGCCAACCCTGTTAGGTTGGCACTACTATTGCCCCATCTTACAGACGAGGGGCCTGAAACTCAGAGCCATTTGGTAATACGCCGTGTTTTCCCATGTGTCTTGCACACGTGTTTTGCCCAGATTTATAGGGAAAACAAGGATGCACATTACACATGGGTAGTACTAATTCTGTATCTGTATACATGTTTTTAATTCTCTTTGTTATGCTTTCCAGTTAAAAGTATAGCCTTAGAAATCAATAGTGATACCTGTATGCAAAATAATACCCTGTAATGTGGTAATTGGTTTGTTGAACTTGTGACGAACTTGCAGTGAAAGCAGTTTTGGTCAACAGCTCCACGAAATGAAGAGGGACGTCTTGCTGTCCATACGTAAGTGCCTCTGACTTGCTAAGACAGGTGACGCTGACCTCATGACCATAGAGTGAACGGCGCCACACTTCTCCTCATACATTTAGATGGAACTAACAATCCAGTTGATATTTTTACAAAAACACAGACAGCGCGATCTTTAAACTCACGGTTATTAAATATGCTGAAGAGCATGGCCACAGAGCTGCCGAGAGACGCCGTGGACCTGCTCCCGCAGAGACGGTCCTCAGACTGCGGAGCACGGGAAGAGAACGGCTGCTACCTTGTAACTGTTCATTACATAAAATTTCTTGTACCATAATATGTTAAAAAATAAATACTCAAATTTCTTTATAATACAAAAAGCAAGTACCTAAATATAAACAAATACAAATTTGTATAAAAAAAATAAAACAAAATATTTTTTTCCCTTAATGTTTGGGTGAAAAATGTGGTTGCACCCTATACACAGTGAAATATGGTCTTCCAGAGTCTTCCAGAGCACGCTCCTCTGTCCTCCGCTGTGTGGGGTTTGGGGTTAGCCGTCTACACTTTCATTAGGACCTAAAACAAAGTTAATAAATCTCTTTGGCTTGGAGATACACAGAGGTAAGATGTCATAGAAAATGAAGTTTACTCTGGTCATAAAATACTAAGTGCTGTTAGGGGAGATCATATGGACGCCTGAGAATAAACAGAAACACAAGATGTTCTGAGTTTTACTCCTCAGAGAACCCAAGAGCAAACAAAAATTGTTCATCAAGATGCTGTCTTGACAGACAGGGTCATCGTATCTAAATGTGAAAGCTCAGAATTCTAAGGAAAGTCACTGCTTATGAGTCTCAGTGACACTGTGGACTTCTAATAAAAGAAAACATTTCAAACGTTTAAAGAAAGGATAAAGCGGCCCCTGAGTTGGACCAGATGAGTAAGTTAAAGGATGCAGAATTTTCAACATGGCTTTCTCAGAACTCATTTGCATATCATGGTCATTTTTTTAAAGTATAGTGTTTAGATGCAAAACAATGCAGAAAGCAGAATAATGTACTTATGAGCACGCTAATAGATTATTCTAAATAAAAATTCCATGTCCAGCTATTCCAGTGTTAGCACTGGCACCTGGGACCTAAGCTAAGGGAAGGGCTGGGAGATCCTTTCCAGAACAAACTCTCCTGTCAGCTGTTTTGCTTACACCTGGTGCCAGGTGTCTGTCCCAGACCCCGTATTTGTTTTGACATTTCCTGGCAGCATTGCCGCAGGCTCAGGAAAGGGCAACGGAGAGCCTCAAACTAAGCTTTTCCATAAGACACAGGACAGAAACCTTCATCAGCGGGTCCAAGAGCCCATGCGCATCATTCACAGTCAGAGAAGCAAGGGCCCTCTGGCCAGTTGTTTCTAAACAAGTCAGCACCTTAGCTTCTCAGGATACCATAGCCTCCTCACAGACATCTGATAGGAACTATATCCTTTGTTTTTTCCTGCCCCCAACTTGGAAACTGAATTAGCTTTTCTGCAGGAGTACTCAGTGACTTTGGCAAATGTGATCATTATTTTATGGAACAGTCCTAAAGGAACAAAATTACTTCCAACAGAACTTCTGAATCTGTATAGCTGGGAAGACCCTGATTGTGTTAGGTCATAACAAAAGATAATATGTTTGGTGTCTTCTGCATCCTACTCTCCACCACAAACTTTTAAAAGTAAGTCATGCTGAGCCTTTAAAATTCTTTAGACTTGAAAGGCTTCCTTCGAATGACACATCATCTGCTTATTATTCTTTTCTGATTCAAAAAGATTAGAGAGTTTTGCTATTAGTCCCCAATTCAATGGAATGTTGAGGACCAATAACAATGGAAAATAAAGAAAAGGAAATCACAGGAGAAGAAGAAAAAAACCATAAAAATTTTTAAAAGAGGAACAAAATTTACAATAGGGAAACCTAATAAGCACTGTCTCAGCCGGGTGATCAATGTCAGCGTCATCTGTGATAAATCATGTTGGCAGCACGACCCTTGCTGTGACGAGAAGAGCACTGTGCTGCCGTGTTCTGCTTCCCTCAGCCCATAACCCCAGTCTAACCATGAAATAGCCAGGTGAAGTCGCAGTGAGCGCTATGCGCAAAGCAGCTGGCAGTGCGCTTAAAACTTCAAGACCATCAAGCAGAGAAAGCCAGAAGCTGTCACAGTCAGGAAGAACTGAAGGAGACATGACTAAATGCATCCTGGGTGGGATCTTAGAACAAAAAAAGGATATTAGATCTAAACAAAATAAAAGGAAATCTGAATAAAATGTGGACTTCAGTTAATAATGTTTAATATTGTTCATTAATTCTTATAAATGTGTACTATACTAAAGCAAGATGTTAATAATAGGGAAAGCTGGACCTGGAAGGAGCACAAACTTTAGAGACAAAATTTGGGTTTTAATCTCTGCTCCATCGTATATTGGTTGTGTGGTCTTCAGTTCCATATTTTGCTGTCTAAAATGTGTTCCCATATATAACGAGTGCCCACATTTTTGACCCAAACATTAAGGGAAAATATCTTTTGTTTTAAATTTTTATTCAAATTTTTATGTATTTATATTTAGGTACTTGTTTTTTGTATTATGAAGGAATTTGAGCATTTATTTTTTAACATATTATGGTACAAGAAATTTTATGTAATGAACAATTACAATGTACTAGCAGTTTTTCTTCCCGTGCTCCGCAGTCTGAGGACCCTTTGTGGGAGCAGGTCCACGGTGTCTCTCGGCAGCTCTGCTGCTATGCTCTTTAGCATATTTAATGACTGAGTTTAAAGCTTGCAGTTTCTGTATTTTTGTAAAAATATCAGCTACATTGCTAGCTGCCACCTAAAGTCCACAAAGAGAAATGTCATGCTGTTTGTTCACCCTATCTAATAAAGTCAGCGTCACCTGTCTTACCTAGTCAGAGTCACTTGATTCTTAAGGCCGACAGTATGTCCCTCTTCATTTCATTTTGTCGAACTGTTGGCCAAAATTGCTTTCATTGCAAGTTCGTCATAAGTTCAACAATTGGATTATCATATTCCAAGGTATTATTTTGCATGCAGATATCATTATTGATTTCTAGGGTTATACTTTTAACTCATAAGCATAAATGAAAATATAGGGTGTACCCTGGTGGCCTACCAGTCTAGTACCTGGGAGCAGTCCCATATAAGACCCAGTGTCAACTCTCTCTCTCTCTCTCTCTCTCTCTCTCTCTCTCTCTCTCTCTTTCCTGCTTGCCTATTCACCTTCATTCTTGCCTTCACCTTTCCTTTAAAAAAAAGCATATATAGATAGATAGATAGATAGATACAGAATTACTACTGCCCATGTGTAATGCACATCCTTATTTTTTCCTCACAAATTTGGGCTAAAAAAAAAAAATGTGATTATGCATTGCAAAACAGAGTAATTTCTGATTTAGACTTCCTCGTGAATAAGCCCACTGGTTTTCAGGACAGTCAGCACCGCTGTGCACCGGCTCATGCACAGCGCGCTGTTTGGCTCTTTATTCTCTGTACTATCAGGATCAGGTCACTTTCTCCATTTTTCCAGCTCTTAGGATTTTGAGAAGATTTTGTTAAGTTAAGAATGTTGGGTACTCCTTTGACATGGGTGAGGATCGTGATTGGTCGTTTATTGACTTAAAAATATTGGCTTGAATTCTGGAGACAACTTTAGAATTGCAAAGTTTAGAATCTACTCCTCATCCCTTATTTGGGAGATAATCTCTTGAATAGTGTTTTAATTGATTTCTACTTCTCAAATAAGTAGTATTCTCGATCATTTCCTCTCTTCCATTTGCTATCCACTGGAAATGAGTGGACTCTGGATTTTATATCTGATTGGTTGACTTTTACACTATATTCTGTTGTTGCTCTCTCGCATTTTAGTAAACTTTCTGGAATCCCACTGTGCAGTCTTAAAATGTTTCTTCTATTTGATTTTTACGTGTGAGTTACAAAGTGCTTGCATTTTACATGAAGAATGTGTTCTTAAAGACTTTATATAGTGAATTGTAATTCTGACAATGGATTGCTGGTATTTCTATTTATTGGCAAAGGTAGTGGATGATGTCATGTGATAACAGTATATAAATGTAGTTTACAATTCACTTAAATCTATCAACTTTGGCATTTATTAGCCATTTTTCACCTTAATTATGTAAGACAATTGACGTAGAGCAAAATGAACAAATGCACAGCTCAGAGACTTGTTTTTACATGTGTACAGCCACATGACCATCATCTCGGTCAAGGTACAAAATATCTGTCACTTCAGAAAGTTCCCTCATACTCCTCTCCTATCAGTGCCAGTCCACACAGAGGAAACCACTCTTCTGACTTTTAACACATCTTTTTTTCTTTAGATTAATCCTGGTTTGGGATTTGTTAGATTTTTTCGAGACTCATTCACATGGTTGCCTTTGTCGTTGGTTCACTCTTTTTCATTGTCATGTGTGTCTATAACATAAACACACCATTGAGAAAACCCAACTCATCCTCTTGTTGATGATGACTTATTTCCACTTTGAATTTAGCTGCAGTCAACATTTTTTTGTGTTTATTTGTGGACATGTGCATTCATTTCTTACTTACGACCTGCTTACCAACTATGAGAAACATTTTTGTCACAATAAGTTATGCCAGAGATTCTCTGTTCACTTATCCTGCTCTAAGTAGGAAGATCTGATGAAGTAACTAAGTATTATAGAGGTTTGGGGAAGAGGGACCATTTGACTAAGAATAAAATATACTATTTGTTATTAGGGCCCCCCGACCTAAAGTGATGAAAGGGATGTGCCGTATGAGGGAGGGAGGATGGTCGTGATACTGCAGGAGCATGGTTTTTGTGCAGCAAACACTGTGGCTTAGTCACTAGTAACCTTAGACAGGTGATTTAACATCTTTCTTCTCGCCTGGTCAAGACGGTAATACCTACCTTTCAGTTTTTGTTCAGGTTACACATAATAGAACACTGAGCTGGAGAAGAGATGCAGAAATTCAGTTGACGCTTTTATATATACTTAAGTGCTAGCCGAGAAGTAGGTAGAGATCATAATTTATCTGTGTTCTCAAAACTTGAAAAGTGACTGCATTCATTCCTTTGGTTTTTCATTTTCATGCCTTTCTTTGAGTGTAGTGCTGTTTAGGTACTGAGTCTGTAGGTGTGAACTGGAAGACATACAATAAACAAATCAATACAAAGAAAATATAAAGAACTAAGAAGAAAAGATCTGGTAACTAGAGAGTACGTGGGGGTGTTTAAAATAAGTTACAAAACATTATAGAGCAGTATTTATATGAATGGATAGATTTTTAAAGAAAATATGATTTATGAGGAGAGAAGTAGCAAACTAATGAAGTAGGATTCTGGTCTCATTTTGTTAAAATGTATTTTTAAGGCCGATTGTTTTTATTAACATGATGGGCTTTCCAGTAGAATGAAGTATCCAGATGTCCGTCTTCATTTTTCTGATCACATAGGAGGAAGGCACCTAGGGCCCAGCACCACTGGCCTGTGCTGTTCTCATTCGGAAGGCATAGGACGTCACCTGAGTGACCACTCTTAAGTGGTTTGTTCTGTTAGCGCCCTCCTGATCCGTGGGCCAGTTCCTGGTTAGTTTTCTTCATTAGTTGGTGATTTCTCCTTGTCTCCTCTAGCCCTATGCAGTCCTGGAACAAGCTGGATCTGTGGTGGCTCGGGACATGTGAATGAGAGCAGAGCCAGGGTTCCCCTAGGAAAGGAAGGACTCCTTCCTGTTAATTTATGCAGGTCAGACCCTGGGATTTTCCACAATACATGCCTTTCTAAGGTGGGTACACATTCTCTCCTGCTGGAGAGACAAGTGGGAAATTTTGCTTAGTGCAAATGTGGGTAAACTTTGGTCCTTGGGGGAAGAGAATAAATAAGATTATACCATATTTCAGTTTGTCTCTTTCCTGCCTGACTAGAGTTTTCCTGTTTTGACACCAGGCCAGAAACTTTATGACTAGCAACATTGTTTTCACTTCTCAACAGAGCCACTTTAAATGACCCTCCTGGCCCATTAGAACTGTAATTAACCAATTATCAGATTAAACTGAGACTCTGGACCTTCTCCCCTTCCCCAGAAATGGAATGAAAAGACTTTCTGATTTCCATGCTGTTAATTTTTAACTGATAAGTGCTGCCTTATTAATAAAGTGGTCTTTCATGTGGGTTTGTTTAAAAGTGAAAACAATGCCAACAGGGAGTTTCTTTTTGTCCATGCCTCTGGCATGTGTAATATACAGGATCTAAAAGTTTCTCATGCCACTTACAAAAGTTCCTCTTGTTTTGGATATTCTGTAAATGACCCAAGGAACAATGTTTTTAAAGATGTGGGTACAATTATAATAATAAAAATGTATGCCCTAAAGTCTGAGATTCAGACAAGCTTTGTCTAATATCGGTCAATTGTTTTGATATCAATCAGTTACTTTCTGGCCATGTTGCAATTGAGAAGAAAAAAACATTGGAAGGGGTGGAACTCCCAAAGAATTATTTGTTATTACAAATAACAAAGACCTGCTGATACCTTCAGAGTAGGTTGTGCTTTTAGCTAGAGCCAATTCTGGCCCTGAGCACTCTGTAAATCAGTTGATATCCCTAGCTGGGCTCAATTCAGTCATTTTCACAAGAAATAGTTCTTGTCCTCTAGAAAAGTATATTCTAATTGGGAGACTCTAAATGAATCATCTCAGTGTGCCAAGTGCTAGGATTGAGGTATATAAGATAGCCCCTCTGCATTCACCCAGTAGGTCCCTTAGCCCATTGTAGGAAGGCATCTGCCAGGAGAGGTCCTGAAGGCCATGCCATGCAGACAAATGTAGTTCTTTTGCCTCCAGTACTAACATAAATCCAAGCTTCAGACTTGAGTTTTAAGGAGCACACTAGAACCAAGTGTGGAAAGCAGGAATTTAGGGGTTCTGTGATTTTGCCGAAGAACAACTTTATTTGCCTCCTACTTTCTTTAAAATAAGCATTATATTTCTATTTATTCTATGGGTACCTATATAAATTTAAAGACTTAAATTTACTGGCTTTCTTGATGTTAAATTGGAAATATTTTCATCATCAGAAGAGGAACTGTTATCTGTTTCAAATGGAACCAGTGGTCATTGGCTGCTTACTTGAGAGACTATTCTGAATAGTTATTTGTCTTCAAGGTATTTACAACCCAAGATAGACTTTATACTGAATTGAGAACGTTCTTCTTAATTTTCTTTTTTGTCTCCCCATGCCTCAAATCATAAAACCGTGAAACATGCTTTTCTTGTCCCCATTACAAAAAGTATTACCTATAAAATCAAAATAGTAGAGATATAAGCAGTTAACTCTGGTAGTTTTTCTTTAAAGGGTCTCTTGCATCCTAAGTTATAAGTGCTCCCTCTCCTCCTGTGCCCTGTAGGTTTTCTGATTCAGATGCTAATGTGGTGTTCTGGGAAATGACTCTCCAAATTATTCTTCTCCTGACCCCTGAACTTTTGCTATCAAGGTCAGTCACTTCACACACTGTCATAATGACAGCTCTATTGGGCTAAAGGCTTGGTTAGCTTCCCAAGACCCAGCTTGGGTCCTATCAGCAAGATTCATCTCTCCCACACCCTTTACATACACCAACTCAAAGCTGCTCACTACCACAACAAAGTACCCACACAAAAGCAACTGTGAGATAGGTTTGTCTGTTAATCCTGTCTATCTGATCTTATTTTGCCCTCAAGGCCAGTTTTGTGTGGGAAGGACTGGTGTACTGCCTGTGGGGCTGTGAGTGAATGCCTTTCCTTGGACCTACCCTGAGAAAGTGAGTGCGTGTGAAGCTGTTAATATGAAATGGAGAGTCAGATCTGAGACCGGATTCATTTTAATGTCCCCTTTGGCATCACTACTATAAAATAGTTTGAAAGCACCCAGGGAAAGTCTTTGACTGTCAGTTAAGAAACAACTCATACCGTGCTCCTTTAAGAAGCAAATTACCCCCAAAATATTTTGGAATTCCATTAGCAAAGTTGAGATTTTTGTCCAGTACTTTTCTTCTGGATTTATTGGCCTGCCTAGTGAGTCCCGTGGTTGAATTTTTCATGCTTTTAATCTTCTTGTTTCAAACTTTATCTCTTAAATATCCCTAACTGCTAGTCTTAGATCTTTCTAATTTCAGAAACCTGGAGAACTATCAGCAAGTCACTCATATTGTTGTGAATAAGTCTTTTTTTTTTTTTTTTTTTTTTTTTTTTTTTAAGGAAAGGTGCAGGCAAGAATGAAGGTGACTAGGCAGGCAGGAAGAGATGGAAGAAGCACTTTATCAGCTGTTCGTCACTGGCAGTTTCCCCAGACCTTTGGATGCATGTGGACTGTGGTTCAAACCGCTCGGCCACCAGGGCTCGCCACTTTGAATGAGTCTTAAGGTGGTTTGCCTGGAAGCCAGTGTTTTTTCCTTTAGTGTATTTTGCAGAGAATAAGTTCAGTGACCTGTAGATGAAGGTGACCAGGAAAATGTTTTGTATATTGAGAAATTAAATAAAGTTCCTTTCAGCATCCCTTTAATCAAAGATTTGTCAGGGAAAGCACTTTGGACCCTGTTACTCTGCTGTCAGAATGAAGAGTTCATGTAGTCACATACTAGGGAATGCACAGAAAAAAGTGTGGCTTGATTCAGTGTTAGGAAAAAGAGCTGACTGGCAATAAGGCGAAAGGATGACCACATTCACATTCAGTGTCCTATTGGATCGCTGTCCAACAGGCTCGCCCCAGGATTATTTAACTCGACAACATGGTTCTCAAAGTCTAGTCCCCAGACATCAGCATCACCTGGGAACTTGTTAAATGCAGCTTCTCGGACCTCACCCCACGCCTACTAAGTGAGAAGTGCAGAACTCGGGCCCAGCGGTCTGTGTTCTCACACAGTCCCCAGCTGCTTCTGATGCAGCTGGCTTTTGAGAACTAGAGCTCCAGGGAAACGGTAACTCTTAAATCACCTTAGTATTAAACTAATAATGTTAATACATAATGGCCATTGTATGCAGATGTGGAAGCAGTGTTTTTGTCACATGTGAAACACAGGCACACCCAGTGAAAACAGGTGCTTGTTTTATCTGCTGGAAACATAGCGATGGGAAAAGTGGCACCAAAGCCAGGGTTTGGAATTGCTTCGTCACTTTACCATCTTTGCAAAAGTGAACGAAAGTGCTTGGTAATTCTATCACTGTCTTATGTGAAATTTCTAATTTCATAGGAACCTTGGGAAATTTTATCTGAGCCAGTTAGCAATTTTAGGGAATGTTAGTTCTGTTAGTGCCTATCTGATTATCCAGTTTCCCACAGCTACATTTTTGGATTGTGCTTTGTTTTGAAATTTGCTCCATTGATCATATCTGTTGTACGATTAGGAGGCCTTTGGTGTGTTTGGGGAATAAAATCTTTGAGGATAACCATTGGCTCTGAGGGAGTAGGCTAACATGTTTGTCCCAGTCTGACGTGGGCACATTTGGTCCTCGGGTGCTTGATGAGACCTGTGTGGAGCAACATCCTTTTTTCTTCTGTCTTTGTGATTCAGCAATGCTTCGTGTTTGGAGACCTGCTGACCTCATTATTTTGAAGGCAGTCCAAGATATTTCTTAATGAGTATAAAACTTTTTTCTTGTGGGAACGGTATTTAATTTCATCATATCACTGTGAGAATGATGGGCCTTTTCAAATCTGGAAGGTCTGCCATTGCTAGAGTACACCATATTATACAAGATTTTCAATTCATCGGTCTCTAATAGGTGTCTTTTAATAAAGATGTATTAAGCAGCTGCGTGATATCATTCTAGCAACTGTATGGAATGAGTTACAGGCACCCAGGTGTAGTTCTTCAAAGCTAGGACCTGACATTTTTTCTGGGACCCATCCATATAAAATTAGTCACTTCCCTTGTTAATAATGTATGGTCATATATTTTTAAGTAGATTTATAGGTTCTCTTTAAGTAGCATGCTTTGCATTAAATAAAAGTATGTCATTTAAGTAGATTTTTTTTTCAAAATTCTAGTGAAAACTTATTGTTTGCTTTCCAGAACTGAGACCATTTACTTTAAAAAAAATTTTTAAAGACGCATTTCGTTTTAATTTTTAGTTGTACATCTTGGTTTGTTTCCCATCCCGGGATACAAAGCCACGTCCTTGGGATGTATATGAACTGCACTCAGCTAGAGGTCAGCCTAACCTCTTCTCCACCAGGGTACGCCCAATTTTCTTTCTAAAATAAAGAAATTGTCAAAGTTTATTTAGTCTCTGACCTTATAAATTTAATTCATTTGATTTGTGGACTGTGTTAAGATAATTGCAAGAGGAGTTAAAGACCCTCTGCTTTAAATAAATTAAAAATATGAATATGTAGATTTTTAGAAGATCATTAGGGACTCTGCAAGTTTTCACCTATCAGTTCTTACAGTAACAAGAATTGGTGCACCCTGGTGGCTCGGAGGCTCAGGTATTAGGCTGGCTGCTGGGGCATAGGCCATGTGCCCAGGGACCCAGGTTCATGACCAAGGGCCAGGGGGAGCAACTAAAATGAACGAATAATATTTTTAAAGAAATACTTCCTCCGGTGTACCCTGGTAGCGGTTAGGATCATTACCTCTAATGGAGCACAAGGCCACATTCCCCTGGATTCAGGTCCTTGGTCTGGGGGAAACAACCAGTGTGGACAACTAAATAAAAATAAAAATGTTTCTTCTTCCTCTCCCTTCCTGCCTGCCTACTTTCCTTTAAAAAAAAAGAAAAGAAAAAAAAGCTTCTTCCTCTCTCTCCTTTCTTGCCTATCTGCCTTCATTCCTGCCTGCCTGCCTTCCTCTTAAAAATAAAAAAAACAAGAATTGAAAAATATCCAAATTGCAACAAATAATGTAAACATTATATTTATAATTAGAAAACTTGATGCTCTAGTATCTTTGACCTCTCATTGCTAAACTGTGTAGAGTTATATGTTGAATTCTGTGCCCCCCCCCACTTGATTTGTTCTTGTAATTTTTTCCACCTTTCCTTACGAATTGAGGTGGAGGACACATTAATTCCATTTTTAGTGTGACCCTACTTAATCGTCAAAATATTTAAATAAGATGTTGAAACTCAAGCTTCTATTTGTGACATAAAACAGGACTTGGAATTGCCTATAAGCTAGTCTTCTACACTTTAGGATGACAAATAGAGGGAAAGATTTTGGCTTTCTAAAAGGTCAGGATATCTGAGAAGTCATTTTTGAAAGCCCTTACCTAAATAATCCTTAAGGATTGGTTTATCATTTTCACTGCTTCAACTTACCCATCCTTAGGAAGTTCAGAGGACAAGTAAAGGGTCCATATAGGAGGCAGAGTATGACCCAGAACCTGGTGGGAAAAATAAGTCCTAAGAATAGCCTTCTATTCAATTTCCTTCTCTCTCTGTCTATTGTAGGTCTGTGGCTTATCTAATCAAAGTGTAGCACAGAGCCTTTTCAATTTAGTAATGCTCAGACCTTTCAACATGTCTGGCTTGTTTGTGACAACTGCTTTAGAAGGACATATCTGCATGTATGAAGGACAGTCTGATGTAACAATTAAGAGAATAAGGTTTGGCTCCCCCTGGTAGAGTAGTGGTTTGGTCAGCCGCCCTCAGCCAGTGCAATCCACATACATCACAAGCACAATGAACAGCTAAATAAAATAATGTGCCTCTTGCTCCTGTTGCTTTCTGCCTGCCTGCATCTGCCCGCCTTTTTTCCTGCCTGTGAAAAAAGAAAAGGAAAGAAAGCTTTAAATCAACTAAGTGGTTTGGAATCATGGCTCTGCCACTTATTAGTTCTTTAATCTTGGGTAAATTATTTAAATGAACTACAACTCAGTGATCTCATCTGTAAAATGGGAATAGAACTGGGAGTTTGAAGACTAAATGAGTTAATACAGGCAAAACTCTTAGAAAGGTGCCTGCCATATAATAAATCCTCAATAAATGCTAGCCATTGTCACTAGTTGTGTTAACTGTCATAAGAATTATAAGTAGCAGTGATTGTAAGTTCTCTTAAAAGTCAGCTGAGTCACCCATTCATCCCTACCTCCACCCCTATGCCCCTCGGACGTAGGCATGCAGTTTACAAAGTTAAAATAGTGTGTAATGTCCAGTAGGACTTTATGTAATCATGGAAATGGTGTGTATCTGTGCTTTCCAGCTCAGTAGTCCCTGGCAGCACATGGCTGATGGTAACTGTTGGACAGAGTGGGTCTCAAATGTGAACTTTGCTCGGCTTTGATTTTATATACATACAGTTTTCCAAACACTTGTTAATGGTAATCTTTTGAAACCCGGAACTAGTAAATGTTTGTTTACCTACCTTGTCTCATAAATCTTCATGATCTGTTTCAACAACTGTTACAGGAAATACATTAATTAGTACATATGAAAGATCAAACCCAAACTGGTTTTACGTTAGCTGCTTTTTGTTTCCAAATCGCATTCAATTTGATTTTAACTTCCTGGGACTTGGATCAACTTCCTTTTCATGTCACTTCCTGTCATTTATAATTTTCCGTGTACTTTCTGAGCTGCACATTTAGTCAGTCAGGAGAACGTTCCCTGTGCGCTGGTAGACGAGTAGGTCTGCTGCTTCAGGGCTGGTCTCATAAACTGTGCCACACCATCAGGCTCCGTGGCTGATTGATCTGGCATCGGTTTCATATTCATTTGCTTTGACAATAATAATACCAGGCACTATTGCAAATGTATTCTATAATTTGATTTCGTCAGTCCCCTCAGCCTCTCCATAAAGAAGGTGCTATTGTTACTCCAGTACAGATATTTAACTGGGGCCGAGAAGGGTCTGGTAACTGGCTAGTGACGTGACAGGACAGGATCTGACCCCAGGCGGCTTGGCTTCAGAGCCTGTGATCTTAGCCGGAAGTCCTTGTGTTCAATCCTTCTCGCTAATTGTGTTTGGAAATTCGGAAGTTTTCTGATTTTAGAATGATAACAGATGCGTATTCTTTCTATGGAGTCTAGAGCAGACTTAACGTTTTTCAAACATATTAATTTTTCCACATAGACACCTATGAGTACACACTAAGTGGATTGCATACAAGCTATACATACCTCAACATTTCAGGTCACGTTTTATCACCAAATTAGTTTTGCGAAACGTGGGTACTTGGAACTCCTGGGATTTTGGAATTTCAAATAAAGGTCGAGGTTCTGGATTACACATGGCCTCAGAGGGGTAAGTTTACTGAGGTGCCGAAAAGGAGGTTTGCACTGGATTCATGTTTCTCATTTTTAACAACTGAAGGGCTTTGCTTTCCCTGAAAGTAAACAAATATCATTTTCTGCAAATTTCAGCTAATACAGAAAATTTCTTAATAACAAAACATAAATCATTTGTAAATCTTACCATTCAGAGAGACCAACAGTTACTGACCTTCTAAACTTCCTTTTACGTGTAGTGAGCATATACAGGAAAATACATTAATTAGACTCAGTTTTCCCAGTTTCTGATTCCTTCTCTGTTACTAATTAGATGTGTGACCTTAAGGGAATTAACCACTCTGTGTCAGGGTTGTAATAGTGCTTCTCTCACAGGGTTTTTATTAAGGATTAAGTGAATGTTTAAGGCACATTGCCCATAAACTGTTAGTTATTGTTACATTTTGTCACAGTAATACTTTAAGTCTTCATGTAATAGAGCTAAGTGTTGTTCTAAGACAAGTGTATAGAGCCACATAATTCTTAAAACGCAACACAGTATTGTTTTTTGGTTTTTGGTTTTAAAGGAAAGAGGCAGGCAGATAAGGAAGGGGGAGGAGGAAACTTTTTTTTTTTTTTCCACTTGGTTGTTCACACTGGTTGTTTCCCCCAGTCCTGGGACTTGAACCCAGGGCCATTATGCCTGTGCTCCTTTGGAGGTGATTGATATAACCACTCCTCTACCAGGGCGCACTCACATGGTATTCTTTTATAGAGATTTCCTTGATATTTTTAAACACTGTAAGTGAGCATCTTTGTATCTTTTTTCATTTGTCTAACTATCTCATTAGATTAATCCCCAGAGATGGAATTGCTGATTGAAAGCTTGTGCACTTAAGTTTTTGATATAGATTGTGCAATTTACTTTAAAATTTTTACATTATTTTGATTCCATGCTTTGCTGTTTTGAGGACCCTTGGTCTGCTGCTTCACTTTATACACTTGATTTTTAAAACGAGGGTTTTCAGTATCTCAAATCCAAATCCAGATTTCCATCTGGAAGGCTTTAAATTATACTGCACTAAAAGTTGTTCCATGTCTTAATTGTTTTTCTAACTTTTCATAGTACTTATGTAGTTCAAGGTAGGGGCAAGAATTTAAAGCTTCGTTTGTTTTAGTGAAAGGTGCAGCAGGAATGAAGGCGAGTAGGCAGGCAGGAAGGAGTATTTATTTTATTTATATTTTGTAACTCACATTGGTTGTTCCCCCTGGACCTGGAACTCAAGCCCAGGGGCAGTGGCCTACGCTCCTTCAGAAGTGATTGACCTAACTGCTACTTCACCAGGGCACGCCCAAGCAAAAGTTTTTAACCAGAAATCCTAAGACTATGAAAATGCAGATCATGAGTCGCCCCTTACTCATGATTTTTGTGGGCTACCAGGGTAGTAAGAGCTGCTTCATGGAATACCTCAGCCGGTATCTCAGCACTGCTGATTGGCATCAGAACCATCCCAAGAGATCATTTCTGTGGTCAGATCTTGTCTGGACTGATGTCTGCTCTATCAAAAAGTATGCAGAATGGCTGATGCTACATTCTGTTCTTAAATGCTCATCCTCTAGTCTAGGACTGGTACCTTCTCAGTAAATCAGGTTAAGTTACTCTTAAGTTGGACCTAAAAAAAGACAACTTCTCAGTCTTGAGCATCTACACCAGTCTTGTAATCTACGCCAATAATGCAGTCTGCTTTTCTGTCCATGCTGCTGAATTGGGGTGGGGTTGGTGGTCCCCAAGCTGTCCCCCTGAATTGGAGCATTTCAGCCGCTTTCAGGTCTGTAGTACTGTTGGAAAGCCTCCTGCTTAAGATTTCCTCTGAAAAATAGATCCTGCAGCTTTAGACCCGCCCGCCCCCCCCCCCCAATTTTTTTAAAGGTAACTTTCGTTTTATTTCATTTTATTTTAAAGGAAAGGTATGGACAGGAAGTAGGCAGGCAGGCAGGAAGAGAGAGGAGGAAGGCGCACTTTATTTATTTTTATTTAGTTGTTCATCTTGGTTGTTCCCCTTGCCCCAGCACACAGAGGAATTTTTCAGTTGTAAGTGGGTTGTTCTCAGTCAGAGGCTGCAGATCTAACCACTGCCCCAGGACACGCCCCAGTTTTTTTTTTCTTTTCAGGAGCAGATGGAATGGGGCGGGGGAGGACACATTGTTTGTTTTTGGTTGTTCCCTCTGCCAGGTCTCAAATCCAGATCCTTGAACTCTATGTGGTCTTTGCCCCAGCAGCCACCAGCTTAGCGCCTGGGCCAACAGGGTACACCCCCCCTTTTTTTTTAATATTCTAGTGTTTACTGCCACTTGGATATTTGCTGGAAATTAGACAGATTATTTTGGTTTTTAGCAAACAAAGTCACATGTAGAATAAGGGATGGGGAGAAATAGCAATTGTTATTTCAGAGACAGAAAACTGAAAAATTATGCTTCTGTGGGGCATTTCTAATCCTTACATTTTCCAACATAAGCCAGATTTCTGTTGTTTCAAAATTTGGTCAGCATAGCTCAGAGATGCTGGGAGGGTCTTAGTCGCCACTCTTGTGGTAAGGCCCACGGTTCACTGGAGTCCTTTGTACTGAGCTTGAAAACCTGTTCTTAACTCGTGAAGCCCATGGGCTGGGGGTGGGTGTCTAGATGTTGATGTTTGACTAAGGACAAATGAAACAGCCTTCAGCTCCTGTGGGCCTGTGCTTAGGAGCAGTTACTTTTTAAGTTGCATCCAGACAGCTAGTCTCCCTCTGCATACACCTCCCTGGGGCTCTTGCATTCTTTCTTCTGTGCACTCTGTTAAACTTGTTAACGAGATGGGTGGGAGATCCACTGTTTATTGAGCAACTGCTTTGTGCCAGGCACCATGCTAGATGCTCGGTACATTGAATGTATTCTTTAGAAGACTTCATATTAGGTTTCTGTTTTAATTACAAAAGATGTATGAATTGGTGATGGTTTTCTCTTAGACCTGCAAATCCAGTTTTGTCTTTCCCTTTCCCTTCTACTTGGTAGTATTTGTTCAGTTTTATGTGTCTTCCAGGGAAAAGTGATTTATAGACAGCTTCCTTATGGTTTGTTTTGAGACCCTGAATCCCAACCATAATGTTACTGATTCTCCCAGGGTCCTACCCTTCCCCCAAAGCCGGAGCAACCCTGGTCGTCTACAAGGACCTGCTGGTGCTGTTTGGTGGCTGGACACGGCCAAGCCCTTATCCCCTCCACCAGCCAGAGAGATTCTTTGATGAAATACACACTTACTCACCCTCCAAAAACTGGTAAGTCACAAAGATAAGATCCTTTCTATCAAGAATAAAAGGTTTTTTAATGAATAGAGTCCTTATCTCTTTTGTGTCTAGCGATCTCTGACAATTCAATAAAAGCTATGGATTTTTTTCTAGGGGAAATAAATTTACAGATGTACAGATTTTTTTGCCCTCAGTTTCAGAGGATTTGTAGGATCCCCTTAAAACCTGAAATTAAGAACTCTTATTCCAAAGATTTATAGCTCTTCCTGGAGAAATGAATGAGCCAGCTGGGGAAGAGGGAGCTATCTGCTATGGCATCTAGCTGCCCAGAATGCTGTGGATCCAGATGATTCCTTACTGCCTGATAAGGCCCTCAGATGACTCCAGTTGTTCTTCATGCCTCTTTAAAAGACCGCATCCCCTATTCCTTGTAATAGACTAAGTCCAGGGTTCTTGGTAGCTGCTACTGAGCAGGACTGTAGGAAGAAGGGGTAGGAAACGAGACTGAAGCAGTCAAGGAGTCGTGATGGAGTCTCTGGTCATCCGCTCTTCGTCTTTGCACTGCCCCCAGGCCAGACACAGAGAGCTTGAAAGTGAACATAACTCTCACAGGTTTGTAGGAAAGACAAGTGCCTTACGCAATCCTCACTTTTATTATCTTAACAGTCCCCCTACTGAGGGTGCTAGAGAGGACTGTCGTTTTAAATGAATACCTATCTACTCTTTTCTGCCTTCAACACATAAGACCAGAAGCAGGTAGGACTGACTTCTTGGCTGCCTTCTATCTTTTTATATTAGGTGGAACTGCATTGTGACAACCCATGGGCCACCTCCTATGGCTGGCCATTCCTCCTGTGTGATAGATGATAAAATGATTGTCTTTGGTGGCTCCTTAGGATCCCGGCAAATGTAAGTACATTTGGCTTGCTGAGTGGCTTGCCTTCATGTCACCCTTAATATAAATACTCCTGGGAATGACAGGTCAGAAAAGTGAGCTCTCATCTCACCATAGCATTCCCCTTTTTTTTTTTTTTTTTTAAAGGAAAGTTGCAAGCAGGAATGAAGGTGAGTAGGCAGGTAGGAAAACAAAGGAGGAGGAAGCATCTTTATTTCATTTTTATTTAGTTGTTCATACTGGTTGTTTCCCTCCCAGGCCTGGGACTTGAATACAAGGGTATATGACTTCTTCCATTGGAGACAATTGAACTAAACACTGTTCTGCCAAGATGTGTTTTTTTTTTAGAGGAAGGAAGAAGGAACAGAAGAGAATAAGAAGCATTTATTTATTTGGTTGTTCATCATGTCTGTTCCCTACAGCCAGGTAGCGAACCTGGGTCCTTGGGCTTTACATGGATTATCCCACCACAGCCACAGTCTTAACCACTGAACCAGCAGGGCGCCCTCTAGTCATAGACCAATAAACTGAAAAATTTGCTCCATAGAATCTGGGCTTTGTAGAATTTCTTTGGTATGTTGTTTTGAGTGGGATCAGATTCTAGTAAAACCTCCTATTTCCACCAGTGCCTACAGAACTTTCAAGCAGCCGAGTAGTTTTTTCCAAGACTTTGTGACCCAGCTCATGCCCTTCTGGGGTGTTAGAGAAGGAGAGGTAGGTTGATGGGACTGGTGGAAACGGTTCACTGTCCAGATGGGGGTAGAAGCAAGAAGACTGTGTCAGTTCTGACACTTCGTTGAAGCTCTTCTTCCTACCCGCTGTCCTCTCCACCTCTGACCACAACTGGGCAGACGAGGCCACTCAAGAGCCAGAGCAGTCATCCGAGTCGCGGTTTGTCACATCTGGCTAGAGTAGTGACATCTTTGCTCTGCTCTGAAGCAGATAGCGAGCTGTCAGCAACAGAACCATCCCAGACGCAGCCCTGTCTTCCCTTAGGGTGTTTTCCATTTCCCTGTTTCAAAACAGTTGTAGGAGACGACAGGAGCTACCCTCCAGATGAGAGGATTTAGGACCAAGGGTATCAGAGCCCGTGTTTCTGTGCACCTAAGTGTGAGTGACCTTAGAGAGGGGATCGTGCAATAGAGGCTGCTGCCCACAAGGCCCATAGTGCTTGTGAGGATCAGAGACCAGTCTGCCCTTCACTGAACTGCAGCTTTGTCAGCCGTGGGGCATTGCTTTCTGTAACACTGATAGAGCTGCATTTTCATTAATTTTTCCCCTTCACTGAACTGCAGCTTTGTCAGCCGTGGGGCATTGCTTTCTGTAACACTGATAGAGCTGCATTTTCATTAATTTTTCCCCTTCTTTGTGGTTTTATGCTCTTGAAAGATGGTATCTTGACTAGTAGCGATTTCCTACTCTCACCAGTTAAGTCTTACTTTAGGTATAGTGTGTGGAGACACATGACTCAAGCGAGGTTTTATGGGCCAGTAAAGGAGCAAAGGATTGAGATCTCAAGAGAGATTCCAGGGAAAGGAGGGAAGAAAAATGGAGTTTAAGTGCTAACTGTGAGCATGGCATGTTGCCTTCTTAAATGTAACTTCATTCATATCAGTTCTTGTGGTCTCCAGGGCTCCTAGCTCTTTCATCCTTATGTCCTTATCTTGCAGGAGCAATGACGTCTGGGTCCTTGACCTTGAACAGTGGGCGTGGTCCAAGCCAAACATCTCTGGTCCCAGTCCTCATCCTCGAGGTGGCCAATCTCAGGTGCTTAGGAATTAAAATAACTATGCAGCCAACACTGTAGTGTCTTTCAGTTAGGACAGGAGAAGGAGGAGGGAGTCAGGTGAGGTGCCAGCATGGCATAGCCAAAGAGAATTTACCTTTCTTGTTTGCTGGCATTTATTTTTTAACTTCTAATGGGTTATATATATTATAGTGACTTTATATTGTGTCTCTCCCCAGAGCATTTGTGTTGCTATTTCATTTCTCAAGTGAACCCTGAATTTTTTGTGGATGGTTCGCTCATGTTAGTATTTGATCAACAATGACTATATCCCTTCAGGTGAATCATCAGTAGCTTTTTCACAGGGCTCACGGGGTTTGGGGGAGCATGGAGGGCCTGAGGTAACTAGAATACTCTCTCTGGGAGCTTCGAGGGCCATTCTCATGTACCACTGAAGCTCAGGAGGTCAGCTGCTGTGCCTGTTGGTTTGTTTTAAATTTCGTCCTCTCCCCAGATTGTCATAGATGATGCGACTATCTTGATCCTTGGAGGCTGTGGTGGTCCCAATGCCGTAAGTATCGCTGCTGTGGCATTCCCAGGCACATGCTTCTTGGTTTTACATTTTCCTTCCCTTCCTTATCCTGTGAGAGTACAGACCGTTTCTGTGGCATTGTCATTTAGAGATTACCTTTTCCATCTCCGGTAGATAGCCTTCAGATTTACTGGCCTTTTTCTCTGGTCTTTTTTTAGGAAGCGAGGGATACTTGTAATCAAAGATATTTGTCTCTTAAATATTTCTTTTATTCTTCCTACTCCCACTTGTTTAGGCTCTATGGTCTGCTGTTTACACTTTTTCAAGGAGGGGCAGTATAGAAAACTGCCAGAGTTCGCATGGGATTTGCTTTAAAATGGCAGATTCAGAAAATTACAGATATGTGTTATCTGCCCTTCTCCTGCCCCTAACACACACACACACACACACATTCACACTCACATGTGCACGCAAAGCTAAAAACCACTTTAAAGTGTTTCGCGAGTCAAAAGCACTATTTCATGTGCTAGGCCACTTGCAGTAGATGAATGAACGAAGGCACAAGTGAATGAATAGCCAAATATTCTGTTATTCTTTCCGAAGAGCTCCTGCCTGACTAGATCAGACAACACAGCTTAGCTTCCAGCCGTGTGTGTGTTCTCGGACGTGCACCATGCCTGAGTCCCTTTGCTGGCCCTTCTCTTCCAGCTGTTCAAGGACGCTTGGTTGCTGCACATGCACTCGGGCCCCTGGGCCTGGCAGCCGCTCAAGGTCGAGAATGAAGATCACGGGGCCCCAGAACTATGGTGCCATCCAGCTTGTCGGGTAAGCAGGGAACTGGCCGACAGGCCAGCAGGAGGGTAGGTCCCAAAGTATAAAATCAAATTAACTTGTCAGATTCCCAAGCAAATTTGTACAGAAATAATGAACACCTTAATGTCACAAAGAGGATGGGCAGTAACCATATCTCCTTGGGCATTTCCCCCATGTGTGGATCACTAGACAGGAAAACTTGTGGACCCCACTCACCCTTTAGTCCAGTTTTAAGCATCTCTGTCTATGAAGCTTTCCCCAGGCTCCCCCCAAAACAAAAACGGATTCCTCCCTCCACTCTAGGCCAATTCTGTAGACATGACTGGTGATAGCACGTCACACTGCAGCAGCAAGTTGTTTCCGTGTCTGTCTCTTCTAACCTAGAGGACAGGGTGTATCGTTTTCGTCTTTTTACCTTAGCTACCTACAGAATGCCTGGCATATCCCAGGTGCTCATAATAATGTGTTTGATGGCTGATAAATGATGGGAATTGAGCCAGGTCTCTTGTCTTCCAGGTGGGGCAGTGTGTGGTGGTCTTCAGCCAGGCTCCCAGTGGGAGAGCCCCACTCAGCCCTAGTTTGAATTCTCGCCCATCACCTATCAGTGCCACTCCTCCTGCTCTGGCTCCGGAAACTCGAGAGTACCGCTCCCAGTCTCCCGTAAGGAGTATGGATGAAGCTCCTTGTGTTAATGGCCGCTGGGGGACACTGAGACCTCGAGCGCAAAGGCAGACCCCCTCAGGTTCCCGGGAGGGGAGCCTTTCCCCCGCCAGAGGAGATGGCTCTCCCGTCCTCAATGGTGGGAGTCTGTCTCCCGGAGCAGCAGCTGTCGGTGGCTCCTCCTTGGACAGCCCTGTACAGGCAATCTCTCCTAGCCCTCCATCTGCCCCTGAAGGGTATGACCTAAAAATGGGACTTTCTCTGCCTCCCCGACGAGGGTCACTACCAGATCAAAAAGATCTGAGGTTAGGATCGATAGATCTGAGTTGGGATCTGAAACCCACTTCCAGTAGCGGTCACGTGGATGGCGTGGACAACAGGACAGTTGGGGGAAGCATGAAACACCCTCCCGAACAGACGAACGGTGTGCATACCCCACCACACGTGGCCAGTGCCCTTGCAGGAGCCGTCTCCCCAGGTGCCCTGCGTCGGAGCCTAGAAGCCATCAAAGCAATGTCATCCAAAGGCCCGTCAGCCTCCGCAGCACTCAGTCCTCCTCTGGGGTCTTCCCCAGGCTCCCCTGGGAGTCAGAACCTGGGCAGTGGAGAAACAGTGCCCGTTCCCCGCCCAGGGCCGGCCCAAGGAGATGGACACTCCCTACCCCCCATCGCCCGCCGCCTGGGTCACCACCCTCCACAGTCCTTAAATGTTGGCAAACCCCTGTACCAGAGCGTGAACTGCAAGCCCATGCAGATGTACGTGCTGGACATTAAAGATACCAAGGAGAAGGGGAGGGTCAAGTGGAAAGTCTTTAACAGCAGCTCTGTGGTGGGACCTCCTGAAACCAGCCTGCACACAGTGGTGCAAGGCAGGGGTGAGCTCATCATATTTGGAGGGCTCATGGACAAGAAACAGAATGTGAAGTACTATCCAAAAACAAACGCCTTGTACTTTGTGCGAGCAAAGAGATAATATGTTCTAAACTCCTTTCCCTTTCTGTGGCTTTTAATTTGGAATTTTCCAGTGTGCAAGCATTTGGACTGAGAATTGGGAAAACAAAGGACAGAATTACTCCCATAAACCAAAACCCGCTTCCCAGCCTCACTCACTCCAGGCTGGGATCTAATCTCCATTAAGAAAGAAGTTATATATAAATATATAAATATATATTAAATAGCCAACTCTGTTTACAAAGAGGGAGAGAGCTCCATCCTGATTCAGATAAACTCGTTGCTGTGTTTTAGCAGAGGCTGTGCTGCCTTTTTCTACTTTGCTGGTAACTAGACCAGACTTTAGGGAACAGACTAATATCAGAACTTTCCTAAAGAAACTGAAGAGCCCCTTGTAAATCTTTCTGTGGCCTTCTTGGAGTTAGGAAGAGAAAGGGCACGTGGGGGGCTGCTGGGGAAGCTGCAGAATCGCACGCCTGAGGTGCTGGCAGGGTAGATGTAGCCTAGAGAAAAGTGTTCTTCCCTCTCAAAACCAGAGGGCCTGTGAGGGCCTCTCTGCGGTAATGCCCTGTGCCGGCCCCTCCTGCCCTCTCGACTGAGGAAAGCTGCCCACCAAGGGGTTTCGCTCCGCGCTGTGTGCCAGGACCCTCGTGAATGATGCTTGTGCAGCAGCACCCGCCCACCTCATGTCCATTGGTCTTTTGAGTGCTCCCACCGTGTCTCAGAAAACATTTTGGCGTCTGTGGAATTTTCTGACAATCGTATTTGGTTTCAAGTTGCCAAAAACCACATTTGTTCCCCTTTCCTTCCCTGAAATCTGATCCTCGGAGGCTGCCTTGTCAGTACATGGCTGCTTTTCTGTCTCCCCGCCATACGCCACCCTGTAGCATCTCTGCTCTATCGTGGGAAATCCTTCAGTCATCAGAAGATACTGTTTCCTCCTGGGCTGCCTTTTACTCCCAGAGCACGTTCAGCACGGCCATCCATATTGACAGTGTGGAAACAGGTCCTGGAAAGGAATCCTGATAATGGTTCTTTCTAGAAATGATTTTTGTCCTTGTGCTGTAGATTTCTCTGCCTGACTGCTGACCAGCGACTAGTTTGAGTGTCCTGTGTCAGCCACTTTGATGCATGGCTGACCTAGGGAGGAGCTCCTCCTTTGTGCTTGTCTTGTTTATGTGTCACTCAAATGAGGTTTGGGTTTTTACTGAAAGATAAGGTGCAGCCAACCTGAGCGTTTCATTGGTCGCTACAGGATGCAAGTTAACAGTCTCTAAACCATGGCCTGGATAGATGAGACATTAGAATAAGTCAAAATGACACCACTTAAATGTGGATTTTGGTTATTTCTGTTCAGTGGAAAGAGGATTTTTATTTTGCCTTTAGGATTCAAATTTTAAAACATCACATTTCCCATTCCCAAATTCCCCTTTTCTTGCTGGCTTTTTCCCAAGCACAAGCCTGCTGCAGCTGGCCCTGAGTCCTGGCTTTCAGCCAGCTCCCAGCAGTCTGTCTGGTAAGTGTGTTTTCTCCTGTTGCGTCGTGTTCAGTCCTTTCCCCCAGCCAGAGCTTTTATAATGTGGTCATAGTGGGCAAGCCCCCCTGGTGCCAAGCCCAGGAAAGGGCCAGCTCACAGCGAGGGGTGTGTGTTCTAGAAACTTCTCTATGTGCTCCCTTGGGTGAGGAAACTACCATGTGCCTACTTACTAGGTGTCCAACTGCTGGTAGCTCGGCGCTTCGCTTCCAGACTTCCTGCTCTGGGCTTGTGCCAGCTCTTCTTTGGCCAAGACTTAGATCACGCGGGGTCCCGACTCACAAAAGCGAGCCTGGAAGAATGGCGCTGTTGGCGTCACTGCTGTTGACCGGCTTGGCTTAGGGCATGGCCTTTGTGCACGGGCAGTGCCTCCACACTCAGTTCTGCTTCAGGACCTCAACTGTGTGGTCTTTTCCTTTGTCCCAGGGCCTTCATCAGCCAGCTGGTCCCGAGTCCTTCGGGTTTCCCCAAGTAGACAGGCACCAGGGATGGTAACTGGGGACTCCGCGGCATCCAGTATTACTTACCCACACCGCTCGGAGCCAGACCATTTGCTCACAGCTCTGAAAGAAAAAGCTGCGCCACCTGCACCCAGTGCTGTTGGTCCTGGTGGCTCCGGGCACTGTGTCCAGGGAGAGCCCCACCACGCAACAAGGTGACTGTCCTCGGGCCGTATGAGGCACAAGCTCAGTGGGACTTCGGTGTCTGCGGCCCGTGTTCCCACCACACCGTGGATGCTTCCATCAGATCAGATTTAGCTACAACTCTAGTTTTGACACAATGCCAATTTTGTCTTAAAATTCACAGAAAAATGAGACAGAAAAATATTTTTCACCCTCAGGAGCACCTAAGCAAATATTTATCAGTATTTAAACATTCAGAGTACATTTTGTTTCTACTTGAAGCTTTAACCCCTTCCATTCCTGTAAGTGTGCCTTTGCGAGCCCCTGTCCCGTTGACTGACTTCATCGGTTGCCTCACTGACTTCATGTGAGGATTTTAGTCTCTTCCGACCCTCTTGAACAGAGCCTCCTGCTTTCTCCTCTTGCAGACTGCAGCAGAGAGGGGTCTATATTTTCATGCGTATCTCCACCCTTCTACACTTGAGTGGTGGGCTCCACATGGCCCTTCTCCCCTCGCTTTGTGGGAGCACAAATTAGGTGTCAAACAAGATTAATTTCGTTGTAAGGCAATACTGGACTTAACCTCCTCGCGGTCTTCTGAGCATCGATTTGATTGGGTTTTCTATAGAGCTGAAGCAGTGAACTACCCTTGGAACTGTGTTGGAATTCTCTAAAATGATAGAGGAAGAAAGAAAATCAACTTAATAAGTCTTGACTCTGGAGGACAGAAAGCCACCAGCTGATGGAGAATGAAGGACTGTTTCCCTTTCCTTTCACTTTATCTTTCTGGGTTTCCTTCTGCTTTGCTTCTTCCCTTCTGCTTTGCTTCTTCCCTTCCCCTTCAAAGTGATCTTCCTGGTTGGTCCGTCTGTCTGTCCTGGTCCTGTGGTGATCCTGGCATGGTGTGTTCTCTGCTTTGCGTCGTCTGTGGTCTCTCACCAGCGCACAAGTCATGGGAACAATGTGAACACACGTGGAGGCAAGGAAGCCAAGCTCTCAGGCCTGCTTCCACGAGCTGCAGAACCATGCTCTGCGCAGCCACCGGTCAGTGGCTCTATCCCCCCACCTTCCTTGTGGATGAGAGCAGCCCTTGGGTGTTGGCTCCATCTTCCCATCTCTTTGCTCCCTCCCTCCGCCAACCAGGGTCATGTCAGCGCACACCCACTGTGCCCTGGCCAAGCTGGTGCTGTGAGTGATGTTTCCCATACAACTCAGGGGTCCCCGTGACTTGCCCTGAGGTGATCATTTTAGGCACATACCAGTGTAGGAATGAAAAGTGGATTTCATTGATATTTAAATCTGTCAAATTCATTTTTTGTTAATGTTTTCCCCTGATGACTTTTTAGCAATTTAACAAATAAAACAAAATGGACAGAACCGTCTTAACTGGGCTTTTTTTTTTCGTAGAAAAGACAGCCGTGGTAGAAAGCATATGAGGTTGGAGATTGGCACTGGAAGCAAATAGTTGGAAAGCTCTCCCCCCCCACCCCCCCAGGTGGTTTTCTGGCGGATGGAGCGCTGCCCTTGTCTGGGGACCACCGCTGAGTAAGGACGCTGCCTCCATTATGCTTGAAGGACTCATAGCCTCAGTGCCACCGTGTGAGGACCCAGGAGAGGTGAAGCACTTAACCTGGCCCTGGCCCTGGCCCAGGCCCAGGGCATCTACTCTGTCACATCCCCTAAGCAAAGGTGGGGACGCAGGGCCCCAACCTTGAAGCAGCATAACAAATGGTGGCTGGGGATACCAGCCTTAAGCTCTAGGGACCTGTAGTCTAATCCTCCTTCCCCTTTTTACCTGGATGCAAGTTCCCTCAACTCTAAATGCAGGATCCCGGGTTAGTGGACACGTGTGGAAAGCTCTGCACTGTGCCTGGCACATAGTGTTCAAACATGATGACTTCCTTATAATTAGCCCTGAAGAAAACATGGGATCTTGGCAAGGGCTGGGTTCGTCATGTAAGTACAGGACCTTGTCTGCATGGGCTGGGGGTATGATGCCTGAGTGCCCACCCCCTGCGGGGGCCGGGGAAGAGGGTAGGGTCTCCAGCCCTGGAACCACTTGCTGAGTGCATGCCAGTCTCTCATACTGCTGGAGTTGTGTGCCGAGCACTGTCAGATTCTTGTCATTCGACACATTGTGAGTCTCCACCTTGTCTAGGCTCAGGTGCAGGGTGGGCCGCAGGTCTCGTGCCACTGCGCACTGCTGTTTCCCGAGCTGCAGGATGGAACCTTTATCCCTATAACAGCACGTGGTCTCATACTCTACCCTGTTTACCGTACACTGAGGCACAACGCCCGGTAGTGTGCAGTCTGAGCAAAGCCCAGCCCCGTGTGCTGGCAGCTGAGGTGCAGCGTTAAGAATGTGGTGCGCCCGTCTGTGGTGGCTCAGGCGCTAAGCCAGTGACGGGGGCGCAGACCATGTAGAGCCCAAGGAATCCGGTTAGGGCGGGAGAGCCAAAAAGAGAAGTGCTTCCTTCAGAAGGCTGCTTTCCCCACGCCGTCTTTTTTTTCTTTTTAAGAGTTACTGTAGCTTACTGGATTTCCTGCCACCCTCGCTCCCCCGGCCTGAGCTCAAGTCCTTGGGCTGTACGTGGTCTGCATCTTTGCCGTCATAGCCGAGCCACGAGGGTGCACCCAAGAATGATTGTTTGAAAGCTTCCATGGTTGTCTTTGTGGACAGATTGGACTTGCTGTCTGCGGGGCTGTGGGACTGAACAGCCCCAGTGGGCAGCAGCTCTCGGCGAGAAGTTTCGGTCACTGGAAAGAACTTTGTCATGGTCAGAGCAGCGTCACCAGTGGAATTCATCATCGCCTGACAGTCAGTCCTGGGGTGTCGTGGAGGAGGCTGGGAGGGAGCCAGTGGTGCTTGGCAGTCTTGGGAGGCAAACCCACGTGCCCAGCCGCGGGGGCTCCCCGACAGCATCTGCACTCCGTCTGGCGGTGCCAGCGGCCGGCTCCTCACCACCCGTGAGCATGTCCTTTCTCTGGAGATCAGAGCAGAGACAGCGAAGTGCCAGCCCCAGGCCAGAGGAGGTGAGAGCAGAGGGGGACTGCCGATGTGGGGAGAAACCTGTCTCCAGGAGAATACAGCTCCGAGAATCTGAGACTCACTCAGAGCCTTGCAGGAGTTGGCAGCTGCCTTCCCAGGCCAGACTGGCACAGCTCTCCCTGGCCGGGTCGTGCTGCCCCTCGCTCTCCTCCCTCCCCCCAGTGCTCTGCATCGGGAATCACTGACTCAGACAAGACCAAGGTCACGTCCCTGAGCCAGTTGCTTAGCCTGACTGCCTCCAGTCACCCTGCCTCCAGGCTTCAAGCACCCTCGGCGCTAGGCAAGACAAGGGGGTATTACGTCCCCATCCTGCAGGCTGGCCTCAGTGGCGCCACATGTCAGCTGACTCTCACTTCTCAGTGCCCTCTGCCTCCCTGCATCCCCAGCTGAGGTCTGCTTCTACCCCGGTGGCCATGACATCCCTACAATGCACCACCAGCGGACGCGGCCCAGCATTCTCGTGGACGCCTCGTGAGTACTGACCACTGCTGGGAGCGTCCAAGCAGAGCTGAGAGCGTGTGGGAGCAGATGCCACAGATGATTTGTGCGTCAGATTGGAGGGGGGCCGAGGGACCCCAGCATGCCCTTCCTGAGTGTTCCACATGCACACTCGAGATAAGGTGGGGACTCCGGGCTTCCTAGAGAGACAGCAGGAAGACAGGGACAAGGCACAGACTTTGGACCAGGAAGGAAAATCTGGCTTTGTTGCTTTGAGCTGGGGCTAGTTGTTCCATTGAGCCTGGTGGGGGGCGGGGTTTGTTTTTGGTTTTTTTTTAAAGGAAAGGTGCGGGCAGGAAAAGAGGGGAGGAAGAAGCACTTTAGTTCATTTTGGTTGTCCCCTGGCTCGGGGGCATGCGCTGGGCCCTTAAGATGGCTGTGCATGGTGCCCAGTGGACTTTACCTGTAGGCCACGGGGTACACCTGAGCCCCAGTTTCATCGCTAAACGGACAATGTTGCTGTCAGCCTGGCAGGTTAGTCAGCAGTAATTTTTCATCGGCTGGATGGGTGTGATTCCTGAAACGTCCACCAGGGGATGCCCTGCGAAAAGCTTTGAGGCCTCCAGGGCTTGCTCTCAGGCTGTCTGGAGATGGGAACTGGAGGAGGAAAATGACCCTTTCTCCCCTCCCTCTCTTGGTAAAACCTGGCTAGGACCCCTCCTCTGACCTCTGCTGTCTGTGCCCCAGGCTGGCCTGCTTGCCCTCTCCACCCCAGCCCCCAGCTGTGGGAAAGCCAATGTTCTCCCCACAGAGCTGGGCGCTGGGCCCAGACCCTGTCAGCATGCACAAAGCTGACTAATGTTTTCACTAAATGCCTAAGAGACCTGGCAGAGTGTGTCATGCCCCCGCCAGGGAGCCTGTCTGCCCACCCACTGCAAGGAAGAGGAGGACTGGGAGCCAAACCTTAGCAGGCAGAAGCCTGGGAGGGAGCAACTAGGAAAGATATTCCTGTAGAGCGAACAACCTTTGCAAAGGCACTGGTCTGAGTATGATGTGACTGGTCCCCTGGAACCTTGAGACCGTCAGCGTGACTGGTGCAGACCTGGCAGAACTGGAGGAGGATTGAAGATGGGTGGGGCCTGGGTCACAGCCCACCCTTTGTGAGGCCCAGTGTGGCTCCGCACTTCCTTGGGCACCATTTGTCTTTGTGCACATTCCCTGAGCATGTCCCGAGGCACAGGGTCACACGCAGGACTCGGGACTGCCCCTAGAGGAGCTCACCCGTGAACCAGGAGGTGTCATAACAAAGATAACAAACTCTGAGCTGCCAAGGCTGAGGCGACCTAGGTATCGTACTAAAAAGATATGAGGTAGGTGCGAGCAGAACGTCTGCAGCTGGCACAGCCAGCCAGAGGCGAAACTCCAGGAAGCCAGATATCTGTGTTCCTCTCCTGGCCCTGAAGTCACCCCGCCAAGATGAAGCAGAGACAGATGAGGACAGCGCCTTTCTGGGGGATCCCAGATGGGTGGGGCCAGGCCTGACTGCAGGCAGTGATGTGGGATGGTGGCAGACCTATAGGTCTCGGACAGACGAGAAAGGCAGACTCAGCGTGCTCAGGAAAGGGCGCCAGGAGGGCTGGTGTGTCCAGAGGAGCGCGTGCAGAGCCAAGGACAATGCAGAGTGTCTTGCGTCAATTGGATGGCCAGAGGTGACCCCTCCGATGTAGCATGGGAAGAAGCTCTAACAGAACCCAGGGCAGGAGGAGAGAGCACCCCAGGGAGCAGGCAGCACGGTGGGGTGGGCCATGGCAGAGGGAAGAGGGGCTGCCGAGAGGGCCCAGGGGAGGTGATGCCCCGGAGTGGTGCCCGTCCCCAGCCTACGAGAAGCATTTGGGTAGACCCGACACACTGAGCAGGAGCCCCAGGAGGAGGGGGGCACAAAAAGAAACAACCTTGAAGAGATGTAGCGTTTAAGCTGTAGAGAATGCATAATCACTGAATTTAAGTTTACCAGGAAATTATTGGATTAAAATGTCTGCGTGGCAGACGGATTAAACTGAGTCAGAGGAAACAAAGCTCTATTTTCTTAGACACCTGAGTCAGTGAAAGTAAAACCTGCTCCAACTAGAATGAGAGCTCCTAAAAGAAGAGCTTGGGAGCCCCAAGTACCAAGAAGAGAGGGGTTATAGCAAGTGCCCAAGGAAGAAAGGAAAGGTATGCCAGTAGCGAGAAGAGCCTTGGCAAAGGCACAGAGACCTGTATGACCGATCCTTCTGGAAGGTGAGAAGGTCAATGCAATGGGAGCCAGACCTGGAAAGCGAGCCGGAGATGAGTAAGATGAGAGGCAGGCTCAGGAACGCGCACCGGACCAAGGCAGCAGCAGCAGAGAGGGCACAAGTGTCGAGGGGGAGCATCAGCCTCCAGGGACTGATGAGGTGGGACTGGGAGGAAGTGCCTGCAAGCACTCACTGTGTCTTCCAGGTGCCGGGTGCTGTCCCTGTTCCGTGGAGTTGACATTTGAGGGGGGGGTGGGCGGGGGACGACGACAGACACACGTGCAAACTATTGAGGATGATTGTTCCAAATGCACACCGTGAAGAAAGGGAAAGTGGGCTGTGGCAAAGTGTGGTGGGGTCGTGCCCATCAGAGAAGGCCTTTCAACTCAGACTTGAAGGTGAGATGCTGCAGCCAGTGTACCCCGGTGGAGCAGCGGTTTGATCAGCTGCCTTCAGCCAGTGCAGTCCACACGTACCCCAAGGACCAGGGTTAGTGTTCAGGGCTGGGAGAAACACCCAAGGTGAACAACTAAATAAAATACATGAAAAGCATCTTTCTCCTCTCTTTTTCTGCCTGCCTTTGCTCTCCTTCATTCCTGCTGCACCTTTAAAAAAAAAAAAAAAAAAAAAGATGCAGCAACCATGTGGCAGGCGCCCTGGCACCCTGGTGAAGCAGTGGTTGAGTCTACCACCTCTAGCCAAGAGCAATCCACATGCATTCCACGGACCCAGGTTCATGTTCCAAGGGAGCGACCAAGATGAACGACTAAATAAAATAAATAAAAATGCTTCTCTCTATTCCTATGCTCTATTCAGTGTTTCCCCGGTGTCTGGTCTGACATGGGAAGTGCTCGTAAATCTCTGACAAGTTCATGTCTTCATCCATTTGGGCTTGGATGTCCTCCGCTTCCTAACTGGCCCTTCGTTCAGGCTCACCGTCTTTGGGTTGTTCTCCAAGCTGTGGCCACGGCCAGTGAACAGATTTTATTGAGTTTTTACTACATGTCAGATAGAGCCTAGCTGCTAGTGACAGTATGGGAGGAATTGTGTCCCCTCCAAAAAAAGTAATATATTGAGGGCCTCCCCCCGCCACCTCAGAATGCACTCATGCTTAGATAGAGGGTCTTTGCTGGGGTCACCCTAAGGTCGTGCAGGAGTCTAAGACCTTACAGGAATCTAAGACCTTGCAGAAATAGCAAACTGTCAACAGACTACCGTTTTTCACAGTTATGAAAACAACCCTCTTGCAGCTGCCCCGCTAGCTCCGTCATCCAGAATGCAGGCGCAAACAACGCTATTTGGAAAGTCTGTGGTCACCAGCAGCCTGAGAACTGACCATTTACTGAACCGTCCAGATCTTCCCCACCCTGGGACCATATACGTACTTGCTCTTGCTAAAGAAAACTGCCATTTTTATGTTGAGCATGTCCACCTGCACATACCTCAATAAATTTTCAATTCTCTTTGAAACTTTGTTTCCTTCTTCAGGTCAGCGGGGAAACAAACCTAACATTTTGGTGCGGAAACTCAGGCAGGAATAAGGAATTTTCTCTCCCTCCCCCTGCTGACCTGGGCATTCACATGGCCTCTTAGTCATCCACACACCCTCTGCCTGCTGGTGAGTGGAGACATCCTCCACGCAGGGCTCTGCTCCGTTCAGGTCCTCACTCTACAATGCTATCACTAGGTCAGACCCCTCTCGGCCACTGGCCTCCCAGGAGTTTTCACAGTCAGTGATTTATTTTAGGGATACCCATATATGTCATTCATCTCTGTCTTTGAAAGTTTAGACAGACAAGGGAGCGGATCAACATTCATCCGGATGTCAGTGTCCCCTCCCCTTTCCCTTCATTATGGGTGACACACAATTCCAGAAGACACCCCCTTGAGATGCCTTCTAAAAATCTTTGCTATCTCGAGCTCACGAATTTAAGATCCTGGCAGCTCATATTTATTGTAATCAGGTCTGACCTCAATTTCAAATAATAATTCACAATGGCCTAAAATAATACTTTCAATTCTCAGTTCTTCGTGACCTTAACTTTTATTGCCACACTGGAAAGGGAATAAAATTTCCATATGTTCCAAGTGTTTCTTTATCTCCATAATCATCCTTCTCTCTGGCAATCTTGTCTCACTCACCAAATCCTCCTTCCCCACTCTAATGCCCAGAAGTATTCTCTTTTACATCAGCTACTGTACCCAAATGAGTCCAGCCTGTTCTGGAGAATGTGAGGCTGGGAGAGTCCCAGCAGCTGCCAGAGACATCTTTCACTCCAGGGAAACTCCCACCCACACTTTCTGCTGCTTCTGGGGGTCTCCAGCTATCAGAAGGAAAACCATTTCTAGAAGGTCATGAAATCTAAGGGTACATTCTCCCAACATGTATGTCGAGTCCTTGTTCTGCCTTCCTGGCGGGGCATTGTGCTGAAATATCAGACATTTCTATGATAGATATCAGTTGTTTGAAAAGGGAGAGACTAGATTCTTTTCTTACTTACGGTTTCTGTTTAAGACTCTTGCCTGAACTCAAATTACTCTGCTCACTCTGACATTTAGTGGGTAAGAATAAAAAATGCTTCCTCAGTACCAGCAGATAATAGGTAACTGTTTTGTGTCTGTGTGTTACTTTGGAATTGGAGGCACCATATTGCAACTAAACAGCATGATATCAGTGGGTTCCTTCTCCCTACATCTGCATCACATCAGCCCAGGAAAAACTGGGTCTCATTGTAACCACGGTCTTCACTAGAACGATAGTTTTGTTTTGTTTTTCATTTGTCTGCATCTACCTACTCAAATCTTGCTCTTTCTTTTCAGACCCTGCATTTTATACGCCCTCTCTTCATTCCTACAGAGCTGTATCTAGGCCATTACTAGCAAGTCCATAGGTGAGATGATGCTTTTACCATCCATGACCCCTTACTCTCCCTTCCACAGGCCTCGCCTCCTGTCCCTCCTTAGGGACAGCACTACGCCCCTCATTAGCAGGAAGCAGTTACAGAAAATAAGACCCTCGCCATCAACAACTCTAGTACCCCATCAACATGAATACCTCTGCCCCTTAAGACAAAACAAACAAACAAAAACATGGAATCTAAGATCTTGCAGGAGTCCAGAATTTACAGGAATCTAAGACCTTGCAGAAATAGCAAACTGTCAACAGACTCTACCGTTTTTCACAGTTATGAAAACAACCCTCTTGCAGCTGCCCCACTGACGCCATCATCCAGAACGCAGACGCAAACAATGCTCTTTGGAATAGTCTATGGTCACCAGCACGTTGAGAACCGACCTTTCACCGAGACTGTCCAGATCTGCCACTTCCCCGCCCTTGCTCCTGCTAAAGAAAACTGCCATTTTCATGTTGAACATGCCCACCTGCACATATCTCATTGAATCTTCAATTCTCTTTGAAACTGTTTCCTTCTTCAGGTGGGCAGGGAAATAAACCTAAAAGTCACTAAGTTAAAATGAGGTCACTAAGATGGACCCCAGTGAACTTGATTGCTGTCATTATAAGAAGAGGAAATATGGACGGTGAAGCTGGCCACCTACAAGTCAGAAGGGAGGTCTGGGGCAGATGCTTCCTTTGTGGCATCTGTCAGAAGCCAACCCTTCCAACACCTCCAGCTGCAGGGCGGAGAAAATACTTTTTTTTAAGCCACCCAGTCTGTGCTACTTTGTTACCGCAGCTCTAGGAGAGGAATTCAGGGATATCACAGAGCAAGAAGACTGAGGCTTGTCCCATGGAGCTTATATCCTAGGTCAGGGAGACAATAAGTTTTTGATTCTTTTTTTTTTTTTTTAAGGAAAGGTGCAGGCAGGAATGAAGATAAACAGAGGCAGTCAGGCAGGAAGAGAAAGGAAGAAGAAACACTTTATTTTTCCATCTTGGTTGCTCCCCCTTGGCCCTGGGTCTTAAGCCTGTGTCCTCGGGATGTGTGTGGACAGCACCCTAGGCATGGGCCTAACACCCGAGTCACCAGGACGCACCAAAACAGTATGTTTTCAAATGTCCAGATGAAGAATGGGTGCATGTGGGCAGATCCTTGAGGGGTGGAGGGGAAGGCCTGAGCCTTGGAAGCAGCTCCATGTGAGGTGCCGGGGTGTGCGGAGCGTTCCAGCTGGCAGAGTGGCAGTGCACAGGTCCTCAGTGGGAACAGAAAAAGGCCAGTGTTGCTGGCACAGGAAGAGGGTGGCAGCTGAAATTAAAGCAGAGGCGGTCAGGAGCCACAGAAGGCCTGACGGCATGGAATGTGGAAGGATGAGTGCAATGAAAACTGTAATCACGGGCATGATAGTACAGGGTTCACACTGCAAAAGTGTCGCTAGAGGCCTTTGTGACATCCCACGGGACCAGCAGGGACACCCACAGAAAGCAGCTTCAGGGTCCAGGCAAGATGGAAACACAAACTAAACCACGTCCCTTCTCCACTCACGCTCCCTGGGCGGCCCACCGGGGCATCGACCCTCAAGGCCGGTGACTGCGTCCCAACCAGAATACACCCTCTGCTCGAGCCTTGTGGGGTCTGGTCAGGACGTGCTCCATCAGCCTGTGTGAAGCGAGTGACTCCTTCAGAAGGTTCTACACTAGAAAAGACTTCAGTACGTGTCCACCTGCTTCATGAGGCCCAAAGAGGACAGGCCACTTAGGGGGACATGAAGCTCAGTGGTCACGGGCACAGGAGAGCAGAACTCAGAGATGGTCCACAGGCACCTTCTGAAATGCAGTCTGACCTCACCGCCCCAGGCTCCACTTTTTTTAAGGAAAGGTGCAGGCAGGAATGACGGTAGGAAGAGAGAGGAAGAGGAAGCACTTTTATTTACTTTTATTTAATTGTTCACAATATTTGCCTCACTCTGAACCTGGTACTGGATCCCAGGGGTATGTGGCCTGCGCCCTTTGGAGGCGACTGACCTGACCGCTGCTCCACCAGGGCGCACCACAGGCTCCACTCTTGACTGACTTCCTGTCCCACAGCAGCGTCTATCTGAGCGAGGCCTGTGACCCTGTCTTTCGTGGACTGAACTGTATGTCACGCCACCCCCATCCATATGCTGAAGCTCCATCTCCCAGTGTGACTGATCCAGAAGTAGGGGACTGCAGTCAAGTTAGGTCATAAGGAGAGAGTCTCATCCAGTGTTGCTGGTGTGTTTATTAGGGGGAAAAAAAAGGAAGACACCGGAGGTGTCCAGAGAAAAAGGCCACGTAGTAATGCAGAGAGGAGGTGACTGGCTACCTGCCAGCCAGAAAGGTCCACCAGACACTAACCTTGACTCTGAACTTCTGGCTTCCAGAACATTCATTTCTGTTGCTTGAGGCCCATGTCTGCAGTCCCCTAGAGCAGCAGTCCTTGCAGACATAAGAAGGCCAGAGGCTATTAAATGTGCACTCAGAGACTTCCAGGTCCCCTGAAGTAAGATCTCTGGAGGATAGCGTCCCAAACTCGCGTTTTTAAAGGAATGATGCAGTGTGCCCTGATAGAGTAGCAGTTGTGTCTGCCACCTCCAGCCTGGCATTGTCCACATATGTCCCAAAGACTGGGCCCAGGGGAACAACCAGGATGAGCAACTCAATAAAATCAGTATATGCTGCTTCTTCCTCTCTCTTCCTGCCTGCCTGCTTGCCTTCGTTTCTGCCTCCACCTTTCCTTTAAAATAAAGACGGATAAATTAATAAATAAATAAACAAAGGAGAGGTACAGGTAGGAATGAGGGTGAGCAGGCAGGCAGGAAGAAAGAGTCTCTGTACTAACACGAGCTACGGGCAGAGCTGTTCCCCAGCCCCTCATCTAGGAGGTACATGGACTATACCAGCTGGAAGCCATAGACTTAACCACTACGCTACTCCACCAGGGCATACCAAGGTTCACGTGTCTTTTTTTGCCCCCCAAATATCCATGTTTTAAACCAGCTCCCAATACCCACTGAAGTGTCTTCTCAGTGAGCTCCTGAGCATAGTGAAGATAGAGTACCCCACTCTCTGGCTGCTAGTTTCTCTGACCATCAGCCCCGCTCTCTGTGTCCAAGAGGGTTTTGCATCTTATCTGGACTCCTGGTTGACTGGCAAGCTCATTCCCCAAGATTCCTTGTTTCCTCACTTCTCGCCAGAGCCCTCCAAGAGGCAATTCAGGATAGCCCCACAAGTGAAGTCTGGAAACCCAGAGTCAAGTCAGCTTCAAGCCCCGCCACCGAGGCACCCTGAGAGCTGAGTAACCCTGATTCTGGCAGATGTGGTCAGAGCGGCAAGAAGGGCACTGAGTGACCGGGAGCATGCACAATGGTTTCAAGCTGCAAATCCCGTAGGAATGATACCCACCTGTACTTCTGCCTGACAAGTGCCCTATCTTACACTTCCATGTCCCCTCTACCCCCAGGACAGTATCAGCCCCCATGCTTCGTGTGTTCGTGGTGCTCTGGAGCCTTTCCGCTTTCTGGGACAGCCCTCCTGTGGCTGGGAGCAGTTTTATAGACACAAAGCCCAGTCTGGCGGAGCAGAGATGTACATTTGAGTTCTGGAAGCCTGGGCTCTGCCTTTTCCCATGGACCACCGTGTGGTGTGACTTCAGATAATCACATTGTCTCTGAGTTTCCTCATCTGTAACAGAAAAGAGGGATGATGATATTTCCTGTGCAGGTTTGTTTACAGAATTAAAGGAGGCAACCTCTGTTAACCCCCGTGGTCTGGCACGTAGTTGGCCCTCAATAAAGGTTAGCAAAACCTGTTCCTTATAAAGCAGCGATTTGCTCTATTCAAAGGCATTGCAAGAAGATACCGGTAAAAAATTAAGTGTAGGAGACAACCTCTCCATAATGACCCGTCCACTTCCTTTTCCACAGGCATGTACTGAGAGCCCCACTCTTGGTAAAAGCCTGGGGCTGTGCCCACTGATGGGACAGTGGACAGGGGTTTGCACTTCAGTGCTGTACTGTCAGGAGGGCAGGAACTTCTTGTTTGTCATTGTAGTCTCAGCACCTAAAGCAGGCCAGGCACAGAGCAGGGGCGCAGTAATTATATGTAGAATGAATGGAATGAATCAACCAATGCATGGATGCACAGTAGAAAGTACAGTGCAGGGAACCTCTGACTCATTTTTAAGACCTGAAGCAAGTCCCTGGCTCTCTCGGAGCTGCTGTTTCTGTGAAGCCAGAGGCATTTATCTCGAGGGCCTGCAGAGCTGAGTTAAGAGAGCAATAATGATAACGGAGCGGCAGGAAATAAACGTCTTGTGCGTTGCTATGGGCTCACTCTGAGCACATCTGTGAAGAACCCGGAGGCACAGAGTCAGCGAAGGCTTTGGAGAAGGGGGCATTTGGTTAAGTTTGTAGGAAAATCTAGGGCTTGGACTGAGCGACAGAGAAGAACCGGATGCCTGGCCCACACTGGAAAGCCGGGTCCGTTGTCAACGCGCTTTGCAGATGCAGGCGGGACAAACCCCGCCCAGATCTAGCAGCCCGCCTCCGCCGCCGCCGTCTCCATGACAACGGCTTGCTCACGTGCTCTTCAAGCGCCTGCGCCGGGACAGACGGCACGCGCCGAAGCCGCACGGGGTGGGGCGGAAGCGGGCTGGGCGGCGGGAGCTCTGGGCGCGCTTTTAAAGGGACGGTTTCAACCCCATCCCAGTTCTCAGCTCGCGGCTGCTGATGGTAAGGACTGGGTGACCCCGGGAGTCTCGCTCGAGATGCTAGAGGAGAAGCAGAGCTGTGTGACACCTCCCTCCCCTGAGGGTGACATGGGAGAAGGGGACTGTGTAAATGCAATAATGTGACGACTGTCCCGCGGGAACAAGGCTCGGGTAGAGGGGTTTTGGGGTTGCACCTTCTGGCTAATGAGAGGGAGGGGGGGGTGGAGCCTCTGGACGGCGACGGGCTCCGGAAATGCCGGTCCGGGTCGTGAGCAGGCTGGGGCTGCAGGACTGCACCACCTCCCGAGGAGGGAGCTGCGGTTCCGGAAGAAGCGGGCAGGTTAAGCAATACAGGTCCAGCTTTGGACCGTTACTCTCTCCCATCCCCACTCTCAGCATTTTGCCCTCTCCCTTGCCCTCCAGGGAACCCAGCCATGGCCAGACCACCCGCTCCCGGCTCCGTGATTGTCCCAGACTGGCACGAGAGTGCCGAGGGCAAGGAGTACCTGGCTTGCATCCTTCGTAAGAGCCGCCGGAGGGTGTTTGGTAAGTGGCCACCCCGCAGCCTGTCACCCCCTGGGGAGAACAGTGTCACCTGGCCCTCCCTGGGGGGTGGGGGGGGCAGAGAAGCAGGGAGCCAGTGAGGGTCCGCTCCACAGCACTCCTCAAAGTTGAGACCCCTGGAAACTCTTCCTGAGGTTCCCACCCCGCAAACCTCCTTAGAGCTAATTCCATCGTCAGTGCCAGGAACATGGAAACAGCAGAAACCCTGCCCGGAACCAGTTACCACAGAGGCTGATGACTGAGCCCTCACCCCGACGCCAGGCCCTCTGCTGGGCACTTTACACAAGGGTCTCCCACCTAACTGCATAGCACAGCTTGCAGACTTGCAGGACGCCCACCCTAGTGAGTGGAGGCTGGCCTCTTCCATCTCCTGCTGTCTCCAGGAGGAGAGCCCAGCTCCACCCGGAGAGAGCTCAGCAGAAGTTTTAAGAGCAGAGATTAAAGGGCAGCCCACCATGGGCAGAGTCTCCCCCTATCGATGAGTCATAATTTATGTTTTTCTTGTCACATTTTACGTTGAAAACATTCATAAAGATCTTGATATATTATCTTTTTGAAGACTTTTAAAGATGACGTCAGGCAGAGCAGGCAGGCAGGAAGAAGAGGAAAATGCATTTTATTTACTCAGCTATTGATTTTTCATTTTAGGTGGTCCCCTGCCACGAACCCAAGTCCCTGGCCGTATGTGGACTGTGCCGCAGGCCTGGGCTTGAGAGCTGAGCTAACAGGGAGTGCCAGCTATCTTGATTTGGAGGGCTTTATAATAATGGAGAAGACTTTTGCTGATATTTCTCCATTATGCAAAGAATGATGAAAAACCCTTGCTTTTACATGTGGGAAATCTAGACCATGTAATAATGGTATCGCTAAAAACCATCAATGCTGCAGACTTAAAGTAATCAGGCATTATTTGGAGTGGGTCTGGGCCCAGCTCACAGAGCACTGTCGTTCTCAGCAGAACTCATCCGGGGATTCTACGTGGGACCCAGGCCTCTGGAATTAGTATCAAGAATGACGGACGATTAACACTGTAAAAGCCCTTAGAGAGGAGGCTGTCCAGCCAGGTCTGAAGGGGAAGTTCAGGTTGACTGTGACTCCCTCTGTCTCCTTCCTGTCCCAGGGCTGCTCGAGCGACCGGTGCTGCCCCCGTCCGTGGCCATCGACACAGCCAGCTACAAGATCTTCATGTCTGGGAAGAGTGGCGTGGGCAAGACAGCGCTGGTGGCCAAGCTGGCCGGCCTGGAGGTGCCCATGGTGCACCATGAGACCACCGGTGAGTGGGACCCGACCTTGGCTCTTGCTTGGAGGCTCTTCCCTGGGGGGGATCACACTCTGGCCCTGGGCTGCACAGGTGAGGATTTGTAACCAGCCCCACCGTTTACTCTGCACCCTTGGGCGTCACTTCACCCCTTTGAGCCTCCACTGGTTCCTCAGTCCGAATAAGGGTGACTGTACCAGCCCTAAGAGGTTGTCGTGTGGTTGGTACGAGACACGCAATCCCAGTGTTGGTACCGTGTGTAGCCCTGGGCTGGCCCAGGTGCGGCCTCAGGAAATCTCATCTCCCTTGCTCGTTTCTGCCACTGGATGCCGACTGACCCATCATGGCGCAGCGCCTTCTAGTATCCTGGGGCCTTCGGGTACCTCTGTCCATACACGTGAAGCAGCTTTGCTATGATCAGGGCTAGGACTGCATTGTCCTCGTCAACTGGACGCTCCTCCGGCAAGTCTCTTCCTTACCAGATGAGAGTTCTCCCAGGTTGGGGACTGCCTGCCTGTCAGACTGGGGACCCACCGGGGCAGACATATCTCCCGTTCCTTTTCCTTCTTGGCTCCTACCCTTTGTGCTCTGGCCTCCAGGCATCCAGACCACTGTGGTGTTCTGGCCAGCCAAGCTGCAGGCCAGTGACCGTGTTGTCATGTTCCGCTTTGAGTTCTGGGACTGTGGGGAGTCTGCACTCAAAAAGTTTGACCACATGCTGCCGGTGAGTGAGCAGGTGGGTCGGGGGTCCCGGGAGGGCTGCTTGTCTGGGCCTGTCTGGGCTGCAGGAGCCAGGACTGGCCACGAGGGGCCGAGGGTGCTGCCCTGTGGAGGAGCACCGAGTCTCAGCCCAAGCACTGCCCTGGGACCACCATTTCTGCTCTGGACCTCAGTTTCCCAATCTGTGAGGGGGGCATTGTGCTGAGACTTCTCAGGGGCCTGCAGCTGATAGGAAGGTTCTGGTCCCATGGTTAGACCTTGCATCAGCTTCTCCCTCCCCAGGCCTGCAAGGAGAAAGCAGACGCTTTCCTCTTCCTTTTTTCCTTCACTGACCGGGCTTCCTTTGAAGACCTCCCTGGACAGCTGGCCCGTGTAGCAGGTGAGGCCCCTGGTGTCGTCAGGATGGTCATCGGCTCCAAGTATCCTTGTATGTCCAGGGGCAGTCAGAGGCTGCACTTTGACAAGGCGCCAGGTAAAGGGATCAGGGACCCAGCCTCCACCCCACCAGGAGTTCCAGCCCCATGGGATTTATCTTAAAGCCACAGCAGGGCCGCCCCCAAACCCTGTCGATCGGGCTGTAGGTTGGAGGCTAGATTTGATGGACCATCAGCAGAGGTGCCAGGCCAGGCTCCTTGACCCTCCTCCAGGTTTGACCAGTACATGCACACGGACGTGCCGGAGCGCGAGCTCACAGCCTTCCGCCAGGCTTGGGAACTGCCCCTCCTGCGGGTGAAGAGTGTGCCAGGGCGGCGGCTGGCAGACGGACGCACACTGGACGGGTGGGCCGGACTGGCCGACATTGCCCATGTGCTCAATGGCCTCGCAGAGCGACTGTGGCACCAGGACCAGGTGGCAGCTGGCCTGCTGCCCGACGCCCCAGAGAATGCCCCCAGCTGAGGGTGCTGGCGTCATGCGTGGGCACCATGGTCCCCACGCCCTCCCCTCAGAGGACCCAGGGCAGAGGCCAGGACACAGGGCCTGTGGCTGGGACAAGAATATTGATCTCCTCCTGAGGACCAGGGCCTGGTCAGGCAGGATGGTGGCCTGAGCAGGCCTCTGCCTCGCCCCCAGCACTTTGCTTGCAGAATCCACAGCTGCGAGATGGGGACGGGCTCTGTAGAGAAGAGATCTGACAGTGTCAGATGCTCTCGGGCCGTCTCCCTCTTCCCTGGAAACCAAGGAGCTGTATTGGAGCCCTGACTGAGAGGTCTCCCCAACTCCTGCTGCCCCTTCCCCTTCTGCAGCAGCCAGGGAGGGCGACAGGGGAGGGGCCCCTGTGGGCCCAGGACCTCTGGCGACTCCAGTCAAAGGCCTTATTCACTGAGGCAACCCCATCTGTATCAGATGAAGCCTGAACTCTCGGTGGCTTAACTCTGTAGAAGTCTTGCCTCAGGTGGCGGTGAAGGTGGGTGCGGGGCTCCATGCAGAGACCCGGCTGACACCTTCAGCACAGGGCTTCCCTCCCACTTTGTCCCGGGCCCCCAGCATCCAGTCTGTAGACGGGGTGTGTACTTCGAAGGGCAGACAAGAGGTTTCTGTGGACCTGGCCGAGGGTGGCGGGCCTCATTTCTGCCCACATTCCATTGGCAGAACCAAGTCACGTGGAGCCGCAGGGGCGACTGGGAAATGTAGTCTCCCTGTGTGCAGGCGGGAGCCCCTGACTGAAGCAGTCAGGTGAGGCACAGGACAGGGGCCTGGGGAATCAGAAAGCAGCACCGGGCAGGGCCGGGGACTGGACTGCTGGGTAAGTCACTACAACCCCAGTGGTGGCCAAGGAGGTGCTCAGACCTTTCCAGCTCTACCCTGCGGGAGGCCACGGGACAGAATCGGGAAGGTGAGTGAACTTGTTCATTCTGTGTCCCGCGCCTGTCCCATCAGCCAGGGTGGCTGGCGGACGCAAGCTAACATGGAGGGCGTGCCGACAAAGGGGCCCTTTACTTTCTCTCTGATAACACTTCATCTGGCCCCACAGCGGGACCCTGGACTGAGGTCTGGCCTGAGTCTGACCCAGCTGGAAGAGCCTAGGGCCTAAGTGTAGGGACCCCGCTGAGCCTGCTGCCCCTTAGCACTGCCTCCTGAGAAGGCAGCACAGACAGCTGCGCGCACCCCACACTCAGACATGGTCCTGCACTCACACACACGTGTGCTTCTCCCGAAGCCCCCCCATCCCTCCTGCACACACGGGTTCAGCCACACCCACTGTCCTCACAGAATTGTCTGCCCTCCCGTCTGTCAGTGGGCAGTGTTGGGGGTTGTCAACCCCTTCAGAGACCCAGAGACTGATTTCAGTACCTTCTTACCCCTCAACTCAGGTTCAGAGCTGAGGGTGTCCCTGACCCCAGAGAAAGAAAGTCCTGGGGCAGGACCCCAAGCCTCAGGCCTGCGCAGCGGGCACACGTCCAGCTCCTGGCCCGCGGACCTCCCCACTGAAGTGCCAGCCCTGCACCCAGGCTGCCTGTGGAGGCCTGTTCCCTCTGTTCTCAGCTCCAGAATAGGGTGGGACTGAGGCCCGGTGAAGGCGGCTCTGAGCCTGACTGACCCACCAGCTACCCTGTGTCCCGGCCAGTTGTCTCTGGGCTTCCGCATCCTTCCTGGGCACTGGCCTGCCCAGAGCCTAGAGGTTGCTCCCGAGAAGTAACCCAGGTCCTCCCATAGCAGGGCGGGCTAGTTTTCTCCCGGTTGGCACTGTTTCCGTCAGAGAATCCACTCCCTCACCCACCTTCACCCCAAACCAAGAGGTAGGCAAGTCTCTGTGGGGAGCCCCCACCCCACCAACAAGCCTAGCCCCTGGGCTGCTTTAGTCATTAGACTACCCCCACCCCCAGGGGCTTCCAGAGTCCAGAACTGGGGCAGGAGCTTCAGAGTCATCATTCTACTAGCTGGCCAATGTGCTTGCAGGGAGGACCCTGGGCAGGGTCATGTGGAAGGTGAGTGAGGAGAGTGAGTACACTTGTACCGATTCAGGTGGGCTTCAGGGACCTGCCCTCAGACGGGCCTCACACCTGCTCTGGTGCTCTGGTGTCGCCATGTTGAAATTCTTAATAGTTTTTGAGTCATTCTCTACTGGATGCCACAAATGGTGTAGCGAATCCTACACAGTTCTGAGTCTGCGCTCCAGATAAAGCTGCTTTTCTAAGGGTCTTGGAGATAGAGGCACCTCAGTGGCATGTTAGAAGACCACCAGGAAGCTGCCTTCCCCACCTCCACTCACCTCACCCCTCTGTGCGCCCTCAGACTCCCTGGAGGGAAGGGATAGTGGCTGCCCCTCAGGCTGGTTCAGGGGTGAGCCCTCACTTATATGGGGACCTTTGGGGAAAAGATAGCCATGCTTGCTCCTCAGGACCCTTCAGCCTATAGACTTGGGGAAAAGACTGTCTTCTGGGGTGGGGGTGGGAAAGTGCTGCTGCCCACCCTGGTGCTGTTCCCCTCTCCCAGAGTCAGTTCCCGAGCCCCCTCTTCTCCATCCCCAAACTGGGCTCACAGGCCCAACCCCTTCCCTGTGATGGGAAGGACTCTGGACTGAGTTTGTGTCCCTCCCACCTGTGTATTTTGGAATCCTGATTCCCAGTGTGATGGTGTTGGGACTTTTGGGTGGTGATTAGGTCATGAGGGCAGAGCCATCGTGAACAGGATTAGTGCTTTAAAAGAGACGCCACAGGGCTCCCAAGCCACTTCCACCAGCGCCCGCCACCAGCCAGAACGAGGGTCCGCACCGGAACACCACCTTGGTCTTCAATGTCCAGGCTCCAGAACTGTGAGAAATAAAAGTATGTTTACAAGCTGCCCAGTCTGTGGTATTGTCATAGCATCCGTGGCCTCAGGCAGGAAGGCCGAGGCCAGAGGGGGTCAGGCATTTGCCCGAGTTTATGGAGCCGTGAAGCAGCTTAAATACTCTTACCCGCAGCACCTCCCTCTCTGACCCTCCTTCCCTCTCATCCTTTAAAACGCGCTGGTCAACCCCTCACAGACCCCAACCTGAGCCTCCCTCCTCTTCCAGCCAGAACCCTGGGACTGCTCGTTGGAGGGAAAATGAGGTGCTGGTGCCCTCCTTCTCCTTCCCTTTTCTCCCCAACCCTTCCCAGGCCACGCTGAGCTGGTAAGTAAAGCTCCCGCCTGGGTGTCAGCGGAGCTGGCCCCGTGGGCATCAGGGAGGACTCAGCGGTGGTCTGGCCTCAGGACGAGGAAGCGGATGCAGGCGCTGGGCCTACAAAGGCTGCTGGGCAGGCCCCCTGGACCCTGGGGGAGTCCAGGGTGGGGAGGAGCTTCCTGCTCATGCCCTGGTCTCCTTACTCCCTGGGCAGCCTAGTGCCAGCTGTGACCCCCCCACCATGTGCCGGGCACAGACGTGTGTGTGGTGGGGTTGGAAGGTCCAGATGGAGGCAGGACTCAGGACCCACGACAAGGGGAGGCAGATCCCCAGAGAGCCAAGCTGTGGGGAGGAGGGGTGGGTCCTCACCCCTGGGATCTCAGACCCAGAGGCTGGGACAGTGCTGGTGGTTGGGTGGGGGAGTTGGTATTCAACTCTATTCTAGAATGAAGGGGTGGTCGGGAAGCAGGGTGAGGGAGAAGCCTGACTGTGACTGTCCAGTCGAAGTCCTCTGTCCATCTGTGAACCGAGCATCCACGTGTAAACTGTTTACCACCCTGCCAGGCCCGAGTGAAGCGCCTGTTATCTTTGTCTTGTACGGCAGTGGTGGTGCTCGGGCCATGAGCCAGCACCCGAGGGAGAGGGTCCGCCATGGCGTCCACAGCTCCTCCCTGGTTGCATTTATTGTCAGTCCGGTGGGCAGGCTTGTGGGCAGAGGGCGGGGAGGCCCAGATGGCTGGGTGGAGAAGCTCCCGGCACCTGCAGCTGCATGGGTCCCATCACACACTCATTCTGTCACTCCCAAGACTGCGATGGCGCCGAGGACAGAGACCCGACGACCACCATCTCAGCGCGTCCACAGTGTTTATTCCAGGGGCAACTTTTCCCATGATGGGAAAAGCAAAATTGTTAAGATTTGGGCCAGACAGGACTCTTGCCCCCACCTCACCCAGGAGGCCTGAATAGCCAACCTCAGCCCCTCTGTTAAATCACTTCTCGGGACCTCTAGCATCTCTCATCTTTTTTTTTTTTTTTTCTGCAAAGAGCAAATCCTCCTTCGCACTAACCCCAATCCCCCTCGCAGTGCAAACTATTTCCTTTCAGAGATAATGGCATCGGTGGCACCCGGTTGCCCAGCCCTAGTGCCTCACCCAGTGGAGGTGGGGTCAGCGGGGCAGGTGCTTCCTAACTGCCCGCTGTGAGCACCCTGGGAGAAGTGGGCCCAGTGGCAGCGGCGTGGACGCCCTGCTTTCCTGAGGAACCCCCCAGTCTAAGCCAGCGTTCTCTCTGCCCTGGACCTCTGCCTTTCAACCGCTCTCCCTGCCCCCGAGCTTGCCCCGCTTAGCCCATTTCAGCTGCCAGAGCAACCTTTTGAAAGCACAAATCGCATCCTGTGCTGTCCTCTGCAAGAACTTCCAGCAGCTTCTCATGTGGGACGCTCTTGGAAAACCCTCTGGCAGACCTCAGACTTGGTCATTGCCGCCTCAGCACTCCTCGAATAGGGCGAGGTCACTACCTCCCCAGGGCCCGGCACTGGCTGCTCTGCCTAGAACCCTCCTTCCAGACATTCTACCGCCCACTCTTGTCATTCAAGTCTCAATTTACACGTCATCTTAGCTTCCTTGATAATCCAGCCCTGAGAGGCTTCCTGTGACTGTTTTAACATCACCACGGCATTATCTCTGTATTTCTTGTTTGCTTATCGTCATTCTCCGCCACTGGAATGTGAACTCCATGACAGCAAATACCATGATTGTGACACTGAGTGTGGTGTCCGCTGGGACCCACAATAGCCCTCACCATGCAGAAGGTGCTCAGTAAAGTCATCATTGAGTGAATATATGAATCACTAATCTATTTCTTCTCATCGGTTTAACCATCATTTAATCCACCCATCAGAGTGCACATGAGAATGAAAAGCAGACCAGACATTTCGACAGATCATTCCATATAAGGAACTGAGCGGTTCGACAGGTTTGGGAGAACTGAAGAATCAGAAAGGGAAACCTGAGGTGGCCAAGTCAGTGCGATTAGTGCCCCCGAGAGCAGTGCGGGCTGCCATGGCAGAGCGGGCTGCATGCACACACTGCTCCTCCTGCCACTCTGCCCTCCCTTGGCTGCAGGACACTTCTCCTCTACTGACTCCTTCTTAGCATCCTTTTAGCTTTTCCTTTAGAAATAATAGCTAAAGCGTACTTTCCTCAGAGTGATCATTTCTGAGACAAAATTTTTCTTCATAGGATACCCTCGCAAGCACATATCTACCTCCATTTCTATAATGTTTAACGACTCAAATTCCATTAGGGCATGGGTCTGGTTCAGTCGGTTTACCATGGAATGTCCAGTAACCCCTGCAAAGTGGTATATCGTCAGTTAATAGTTATTTAATAAACTAACATACTAATCTGCTCAATCAATCATCCATCCATCCACCCACCCATCCATCCACCCACCCATCCATCCACCCACCCATCCACCCACCCACCCACCC